>PITA01004105.1:112658-128342 GCA_004023965.1 Spilogale gracilis | reverse complement strand
TTTCCACATATAGTATCATGTCATCTTTTTGCCGATGTTCTTTGTCTCTCGTGGCGGTCCAGAAGTGGGAAATATCACATTTCAGGCTGGTTTCATGGGTGTTCACGGTGGTCTTGTAGTGTTTTTTTTGTTGGAATTCAGCTCTCTTCAGGGAACTCCCTGAAATGCGGTCACCTGGCCTTCCGCCATCTTGACCCTCGACATCCCTTGCATTAACTTTTAAAAACATATTTCTTTATATAGGGCATTCTTCTCCATTCAAATATATCAAAAGATGGCTTAATTTTGTTATTTTTTTATTGGAATATAGTTGGCATACAATGTTACATTAGTTTTAGGTGTGTAACATAGTGGTTAGGCATTTCTATACATTATGCAGTGCTTACCACAATAACACATGGCTTAATTTTTAAAAGATGAATAAATATCCAATATCCAATCAAATTCATTGTAAAAATTAGAAATTATACATATAATTTCCTATATATAAAATCTTTCTATTACATTATGAAATTTGGGGAAATGCCTACTGCCACATTTTTAAAAAATAAACAATAGTTGGGGTGCCTGGGTGGCTCAGTTGGTGGAGTGTTAGAGTCTTGATTTCAGCTGGGGTCATGATCTCAGGGTCATGGGACTGAGCGCCATGTGGGGCTCTGTACTCAGTGTGGAGGCTTCTTTTCCCCTCTCCCCTCTCTTGTGCTTTCTCTCTCTCCAAAATAAAACTTTCTTTTTAAGATTTTATTTATTTGACAGAGGGGGGGGAACACAGGTAGGGGGAGTAGAGAAGGAGAAGTAGACTCCCCACTGAGCAGAAAACATTACTTGGAGCTTCATCCCAGGACCTGGAATCACAACCTGATCGGAAGGCAGATGCTTAAAAACTGCGCCACCCAGGTACCCCTAAATAAAATCTTTAAAAAATTTTTAAAAATAACAGTTGTGTGGGGCATCTGACAGTCACTCAGTGGTGCATGCAATTTTTGTTTTTTAGCACTTTATTTATTTATTTGACAGAGAGTGAGCACAAGTAGAGGGAGCAGCAGAGGGAGAGGAAAAGCAGGCACCCTGTTGAGCAGGGAGCCTGATGCAAGGCTTGACCCAGGGCTCAATCCCAGGACCCTGAGACCATAACCTGAGCCAGCTGCAGACACTCAACCGACTGAGCCACCCAGGTGTCCCTGGTACATGCAAGTCTTGATCTTGGAGTTGTGAGTTTGAGCCCCACATTGGGTGTAGAGATTACTAAAAAATAAAATTTTAAAGAAAAATCATTGTAATTTTTGTTTTAAATGTAGAATGTTTCAGACCTATTAAAACATACAGAAAGTAACAGTAGAAATACCTAAGTATCCCCCCATGAGCTTAAAACATAAAAAATAAATAAATAAAATTTGCTTATTTGCTAATTTGTGCTAATTCCATCCTCTTTTCCCCATAGCAGAAATAAACACTATCTCAATTTAATGTTTCTCATTATGATACTACACAGTTGCTATATCCTTATTACATATGTAAGTATCCATAAACAATATACCATATTGTTTAGTACATTTAAAAACTTTATACACACGGTATTCTATTGTATATATCCTTCTGCATTTTGTGACTCAACTTCAGGTTGGGATTTAGCCACAAGTTGAAACATGTAACTATTGTTCATTCCTATTTTCTACCATATACTGTTTGCTTATTCATTCTACTTTTGGACAATTAGATAGTTTTCCATACTTATATTATGAATATCATCCTTCTTGTCCCAATCTTTTTCAAATACACACGACTTTCTCTAACCTCCACATCTTGATATATAGCCTCTCACCAGTAGTATAAGTTCTTTAAGCTTCTCCACTAAACTTTTCATGAAATTTTCTGATTTTAGGTCAATCTGATGGGTGTGAAATGGTGTTGCAATGAGGTTTTAATTTCCTTTTTCCTGATCACGAATAACATTAAGCATCTTTTTTGTGTTAATGGACATCCAGTTTTTGTGTTAATGGACATCCAAAGGAGCTTTGCCCGTTTCTCTCTTGGGTTGCTGATCTCTTTATTATTGAGTGTGTAAGATTCTTTGTATATTTGGAATATCATTTGAAAATCAGTAATAAGCATTACAAATACCTTCTTTCAATTTTTAGCTCATATTTTTACTTTTAATGTTTTTTTTCTAATGCACATAAATATTGGGAATATCTACCATGCAGTTTCATCACTTTTGCTTTATGGTTGTGTTTTTTATATCGTGTTTTGTTATACCTTTTGTTTGTTGTGTTTTTTATATCTTGTGTCTTATTTAAAATAACAATCACTATTCTGAAGGTATAAAGATACTTCCTCATGTTTTCTTCTAGAATTTTAAAGACTTTCTTTGACATTAAAGACTTTAATGCATCTAAAATATATTTTTGAATATGATGTTAAGTAAGAATCTAATTTTATTTTTCCACGTGGGTAAAGAATTGTCTTGGCATTATTTATTGAATACTGCAGGCTTTTCTCCTTGATTTTTAAAATATCTCTGTCATATATTAAGTTTCTACATATGTAAGGATCTGTTTCTGAGCATTCTATTAGTTTTAAGCAGCAGGGAACTTTCAAAGAGCAAAGCTTTATCTAACTCTTATTACCAATTATCTGAAATTTTTTTTCCATAGGTGAATACAAATTATAAGACACTTTACAACTACATCTTCAAATAGGCTCAGAAATCAACTTTATTTTAAAAAGGCTATACTTTATCTTCACAAACTTAGCAGCACAAATTTTAATACAAGACTAATGAGTCTTGTATTAAAATCAGTTTAAAAAACATTTCACATTCTTATAATCATTTCAAGTCAAAACAATCAGTTCAAGATTTTCCCTTTCCCCCTGCACCTGGAATGGCAGTCAACACGATGAACCATTGTCAGCAATGGTACAATTTGCTGAGAAGGTGAGAAGAAAGGAGGGAGGGAGAGAGAGGGTGGGGAGGAGAAGCTCACACACACATGCACACACACACACCACAGTTCAGCACTCATCTTGTTTCTTCTCTCTCTCTGGTTCATCTGTTGTTTAATTAGACTTTTTCCCACATCTTTTCAAATAAAATACCCCAACTGAGACCCAACTGGTGTCATGATAACGTGTGGTGCCTCTGTAGCTAGACCACTTTTGCTGAGTCCTGGCTCTGTCACTTTCTAGCTATGAGACCTTGGGCTTATGATTTAACCTCCAGTTTCCCAGTTTCCTCAGTAGTAAAATGTAGATAAAAATGACTGCTACCTTATAGGGTTGGTGTGAAGAACAAAAGCATGTAATATTTCTAAGTCACTTAAACTTATCTTAAGTATCATTTTTTCCTCCTTGTAGGGTTTGTTATTTCTGCCTAAATATAAAGTCTTCTACCTTTTTCTATTAATGATTAGAGTTGAGGGTCTTTATCAGGACATTGTAAGTATTTTTTTCTTATCTCCAAAACCTATAACTTGGCAGATATTAGAATCTGCAAGCTGATTTCTTTCTTCAGTGAATAGAAAGTAACTCCCATATTTGTTTAATTACACCTAACTTTCTTTTCCTTCTTCTAGAGCTACCATTACTCACATGTTAGACCTCTAAACATACTTCCTAAGTATCTAACTGCTTCCTTTAGATTCCCATCTCTTTATATTTTTACTCTATCTTTAAGATATGCCTTGGCACTGATTTCTAGTTGATTACTGCAAATTTCAACAGTGAGCATCCTCTTTCCAATTCCCCTAATAAATTATTTATTTGAACGAGTGTTTTTTTGTTGCTTGTTTTGTGTTGTTTTGCCACAGAAAGCCTCTTTCATGCTGCATTTTTATTTCCTTGGGTGCTCTTCTTATTTTTGAGTTCAGGATTTCCTTTTACTCCTCCCAAAAGCTCTATTGCTCTGATTATTCTGCCTGATCTTTCCCTCTCTGGCTTTTGGCCCCCTTTACATAAGATGTTATTTTTCTTTTGGCTCAAAAGAACTCAATTCAACTTGTTAGAGAATGTTGCATGGCAAACTCCTGCAGGGTAAAAGGTTAAGTTCTCTCCTCAGCAGAGAAGCAGGCAGGACGGCCAGTGCCCTACTTGAAATGCCTGAAGGAAGCTTCCCTGTTATCTGGTCAGCTACCTTCAAGGTCAGGGAAGAACCAGTTAGACCATAAAACTCCTTGACTTTTTGGATGCCAAGGAAACTGGGTTTCTTCCTGCTGAGCCTGTGATGACCTTGTCTCCATGGTTCCAAAGTCTCCCCTGAATTCACTGCTTTCTGCTCCTCAGCTCCCCTGTTCTTCCACTGGGGCTCACTCCCTACCTGCACTCGTCTCTCTGAAAATGGTTGAGAAGAAGCCCATAGACTGGAACTGGGAGTGGAAGTGAGAGAAAAAAATGTTCTGATCACCATCTTTTGATGCAATTTATAAAAACTAAAAGGAAAGAGGCTAGAAAAAAACCCACAAATCACAGAAGTAAGTATGCAAAATACAATTTTTATGGGCGGGCATATTATTTCTATAATTCCCAAATATTGTAAAACAAATATTTGTCATTTAATAGGCAAGAAATTATATGTTATTATTCATTTCAAAGCCAACTATTGGCCACTCTTTGCCGTTTTAGAAGTCTAGGCTTATTATTAACCAAAATGTGTCACATGCTTTAAATGATAAATGTTACTATTATGATTTATTTTTAGTTAATTAGAATACATGTCTGTTTTTATACTTTTTAAAGATTTGTTTATTTTTTATTACGTTCAATTAGCCAACATTTAATACATCATTAGTCTTTGATGTAATGTTCAACAATTCATTAGTAGCATATAACACCCAGTGTTCATCACAACATGTGCCCTCTAATCCAAATTACTGAATCAAAGACTAGGATTAAAATGAGATCCAACAAATATTTTACCATAATATGATCCCATAAATTATTTCATATCATGACTGACCACATACAACTTTAGACAGATGTCATTGTTCAGTCATATAAGAATTGTTAAGGATCATTGTCAGCAGTAGCTTACTTTCTTTTCTTTTTTTAAGTTTTTATTTAAATTCCAGTTAGGAGACACCAGGCTGGCTAGTCAGTGGAGCATATGATTCTTGATCTCAGGGTTGTAAGTTCAAGCCCCACACTGAGGTCACTAAAAATAATAATAATAATAATAATAATAATAATAATAATAATAAAAACAATAACAAATTCCAGCTAGTTAACATGCAGTGTAATATTAGTTTCAGGAATACAATACAGTGATTCAACAGTTCCATGCATCACCCAGGACTGATTACAATAAATGCCCTTCTGAATCCCCATCCCCTATTTCAACCATCCCTTTACTCCTCTCTCCTTTGGAAACCATCAGTTTGTTCTCTATAATTAAGAGTCTTTTTCTCAATTTGTCTCTCTGTCTCTCTTTCCCTTTGTTCATATGTTTCTTAAATTCCACCTATAAGTGAGTTATTATGGTATTTTCTCTGATCTATTTCACTTAGCATAATACCCTCTAATTCCATCCACGTCTTTGCAAATAGCAAGATCTCATGCTGTTTTGTGGCTGAATAATATTCCATTGCATATATATATATATGCACACACACACACACACACATATATATATATATAAAATACACACACACACTACATCTTCTTTCTCCATTTATTGATGGACATTTGAGCTGTTTCCATAATTTGGCTACTGTAAGCAATGGCTTATTTACATAATTTACCAATGAAAATTTTCTATTTCAATAGGTGAAATATTAGATTGAAAAAATGTCTAACCAAAGAGATATTAACCTCTATATATACTTCACTTTGAATTTGTTTTTTTCAATTAAAAACTCCAGATGCACGACTGAAAAATTCAAATAGTACAAAAAGGTACACAGTGAAAATCAGACTCATGTCACTCCCAGAAGCTCCCATCTCCCTCCCAAGTATTAACAGTTTGGAGTGTCACTCCCAAAAACTGTATGTACTGATACAAGCATATATGCACTTAAATATCCTTTTTAAAAAGGCAAGCATACAGTACACACTGTCCTGCAAGTTATTTTTTTTAAGCAACCGTATGTCTTGGAGATGATTCCATACTTCTGATTTTCCATACAGTGTCTCATGTCTACATAATCATTAACTGGGTTTCGCATGTCATTAATCACCCATAAAGATAACTTTTTAAAAAAATAACAAGAGCCGAGCGCCTGGGTGGCTCAGTGGGTTAAAGCCTCTGCCTTCGGCTCAGGTCATGGTCCCAGGGTCCCAGGATCGAGGCCCGCATCAGGCTCTCTGCTCAACAGGGAACCTGTTTTCTCCGCTCTCTCTGCCTACTTGTGATCTCTCTCTCTGTCAAATAAATAAATAAAATCTTTTTTAAAAAAAAGAAATAAATAACAATAGCCAAGGGGTGCCTGGGTGGCACAGTCAGCTAAGTGTCCAACTCTTGATTTCAGCTCAGTTCATGATCTCAGGGTTGTGAGATCAAGCCCCCATAGGGCTCCACACTGGACATGGAGCCTGCTTAAGATTCTCTATCTTCTTCTCTAAAAAAATAAAAATAAAAAATAAAAATATATAACAAGAATTAATACTTGGATAACACTATGTATCAAACACCTACAAAATAGCGATTATTATCTCCATTTTATTGATTAAGAACTGGGGTCCAGGTTTCACAGGAGAGTCAGGATTCAGAAAAGATTTTATATATTAAAATATTCTCTCCTAATTTCAGTCTTGTACTTCAAAATGTGTTTTTTTAAGATTTACTTTAGAGTGCACACAAGCAGGGGGAAGGGCACACAAGCAGGGGAAGGGACAGAGGGAAAGTGAAAGGGAGAGAAGCAGACTCCCCACCAAGCACACAACCCGACACATGCCTCCATCCCACGACCCTGAGATCATGACCTGAGCAAAAATCAAGAGTCAGACACTCAACCATGGATGTCTGGGTGGCTCAGTCTTTAAGCGCCTTCAGTTCAGGTCATGACCCCAGAGGCCTGGGATTGAGCCCCACATTAGGCTCCCTGCTCATGGGTAAGCCTGCTTCTCCTTCTCCCACTCCCCCTGCTCGTGTTTCTGCTGTCTCTCTCGCTCTCTGTGTCAGATAAATAAGTAAAATCTTAAAAAAAAAAAAAAAAAAAAAAAAAAAAGACACTCAACTGAGTTACCCCAGCACCCCGCAAAATATATTTAATCATTATTATGCTCCTGTGTAGAAAAAGATACCACAAAATGGTTCTGTGTATTTCAGCAACTACTACTATTTCTGATGATTTAGATTCCCAATGCAGAATTCTCTTCCACTTGTGCGTGTCCTATTTTGCCTGATCTGTAATCAGGAGGGCACTGGTACTGCCCTGCGGAGGGCTGAACTATGGAAACTGATCCTAATAGTACTTCCATTTCCCAACCCAGCTCCTCACATGAAATCTTCATTTCCTTTTCTCTAGTTCCAGAAACTCTTCCATCTCTTTTTTTTAACATGAGGTTTCTTTTAAGGTGGTAGGTACTAGATGAAGTTATTTGACTATAGATCAAAGCAGATTTGAGTGGCCTGTATCTCTAGGTCATGTTTTAATTGTGTTCTGCAGCTGCCTTGAGGGAAGAGCAGCAGAGCTAGTTCCAGTTGGGGGCCTGACAGTGGTTGTAATGCTTCTGAGACCTATTCAGGATTCACAATCTTTCTCACTACAACATTCTAGGCAGGGACTCCAAGTGACTACCAATGAGATTACACTATGTCCCAGCTTTATGCTAAATCACAGATGAGTCAAAGTAAATTCTTCCATGGTGACATTTCTTTCGCATTATTCATAAAGTAGTTCAAATATTTTGTTTTTATTACATCTCCTGTTTGTTTTTTAACTTGACTTTTGATAAGTAAAATATTATTACTTTATTTTATTTGGACCCCAATCATAGACAATTTGTCTTTTTTAATAATCAGATACTTTTAAGTCTAATATTAACTACCACGATAGTTTAGTTACTGAGTTCTCATAATTAATCCAAATAAATCTACTTAAGTTGTCTGTGATCAGGGCTTTGCTGAAATAACTGGCTGAATTAATCCATGATCTCACCGGTAAAATTCATTTCAGAGCTGCATATTTGCAGGAATAGCAAGGTAGCTACACTTACTATGAAATAATACTATGCATTTTTATATCTTACAAGGATATAAAAGTTTTTGTTTATTGTAAGGATATAACTAATCATCTAATATACCCTGGATTCTGGACACTATTGGATAATGTCTAAGCCTAAAAAGGTGAATAAAAATTAGTTTTATTTCACTGTAACAGAAATGAAAAAATGTCTACATGATTGGAAAATATTTATCAAGTTTTAGCAAAAGGACCATAGCCTAGAGAATCCTGACTTGTAAAAGGCCCAGTTTATCTTATAGTTGCATTGAGTCTGGAAGGTACTTGCCCAAAACAACAGGTCAGAGTCTGACCCTGGGCAATAGCAAAAAGAACTGGGCTTTGGAATTAATCACTTTTACTAGCTAAGGCAAGTTATTAATCCTTAAGTACTTCAGTTTCCACGTCTGTAAGGATAAGGTTATAAAGATTAGAAATAGGTTTAAAAAGGGGCGCCTGGGTGGCTCAGTTGGTTGGGCGACTGCCTTTGGCTCAGGTCACGATCCCGGAGGCCCGGGATCGAGCCCCACATCAGGCTCCCTGCTCGGCAGGAAGCCTGCTTCTCCCTCTCTCACTCCCCTGCTTGTGTTCCCTCTCTGCCTGTGTTTCTCTCTGTCAAATACATAAAATCCTTTAAAAAAAAAAAAAAAAAGAAAGAAAGAAAGAAAGAAAGAAAGAAAGAAAGAAAGAAATAGGTTAAAAAAAAAAAGCTTAAGAGAAAATTCATCAGTTACTTACAAAGTTGTCATTTCTGATGTCTTTGTTAGAAATGAAGCTACAAAGAGTATGACACAGGCCTGCCTCTGAGAAGTGGCCCCAGAGCCAGAGTTAATTAGCAAGAGGTCCATAGGGAATGGCGGCCCTATTCTTCAGTTGGGATGCCTGACTCAGGCTCTCAGTCCCAGCAACTGGCTTGTTCCTTCCAGGGAGTGATATGACCCCCCAGATGCTGACCCTTGAAATGTATACACCAAATATCTCTTTCCATTCTATCCCTGTGTCCACTGAGGCTTCCCTGATGCTCCAGCACCTTCAAGTGCAAATGCCATCTCTGTACTTTATTCTCTTTGTAGCTTTTTCACTATTGAGATTACATTCTAAGAATCTAAGCTAAATTGTTAACATCTACAATGGAAGGCAATTTGTCTCTTTTTTCTTACCACGAGATCCTCAGTGCCTAGAATAGTGGCTGGAATACACAGTGAACTCAATAAATATGTGTGAAATGAATAAATTATTTAAATAATGTACAGCTGAACATAAAACTCAGCTCTGATTCAATAACTACTAAATAATTCACTCACAAAAAATATTATTGAGCAGTGGTGATTTTACTGAAGATTTTGTATGGGAAATAAAGAAAAGATTTATATTGGCGCTCTCCATTAAAATTGCTCAACCTCCCTCTTAAAAAAAATGCAAATTAAAACTTCACCAAGAAGCCTGACTTGTTAGAGTCTATGAGGAGTGAAGAGAACTTCTGCAGGAAACGGAGGGAGAGAGGGGGAGAAAGGGAGGTATCTGGCACAAAGCCCAAGAAGATTGAGGAAAGTTTTAATGTGGGAGAGAAGCAGTGAAGGGAGATGTGCTCATATAGGGGGAATCATTAAATAAGTAAATATTTAAGGATAATGTGAAGTAAGTTTCTGTCATAGAAGGAAATTAAAAATATGAAAAGGGAAGTAACTAAAATGAATCATGTGGTATTACATAAGAACTGAAGTTACAGAATCAACCCATAGGGTTTTTTTGGGTTTTTTTTTTTTTTACCCATAGGTTTTAATAAAGAGGGAGGGATGGTGGGAAGGAAGGAAGGAAGGAGGGGAAAAGTACTTGTTTATTAAGACAGTCCAGGAACAGAGACACTCCAATAGCAAGGAACACACCTAAAACCCCCTATCTAGGCTTCTAAATACCACTCTCCACTAAGTTTCCTTGAAGAAATGGATGACTCCAGGTCTGGGACAAAGCAAAGTACAAGATGAGCCTGTAACGTTTCTTTGAATCAGAAAGAAAGGAAGTGCTCACAGATGATGGAAATAAGTCAAAAGGACAGAGGAGCCAGCTTGAGGGAACTCCCTCTGACCACATCCAGGACAATTTGGCCATGAAAATAAATAATGATACTAACAGATTATGACCTATTAAATATAATAGAAACCATGAGTTCACAGTGATATTACTAAAGGAAACAAATTGTTACATTGATATTTTAACACTAAAGCTATATACATAATTTCAAAGTACTTTATAAAACACTTAATAATTGCAAAAGGAAAAGACTACATTTACAGTGAAGAATCTTGGCAGCCAATAATTTAATGAAATGATCAAAATAAACATCATTAGTAATACAAGAAATCAAAATTGTGAGTCACCTGATAGGTTGCAACAAGAAGAATACAACATCATTTCTGCCATATTCCTGCCAAATATGTATAATCTGAATTGAGTCCCCAAAAAATGTCAGACAAACCCAAATTAGGAAACATTCTACAAAATATCTTGCCTATTATCTTCAAAAGTATCAAAATCATAAAAGTGAAAGAAAGCGAAAGGAATCATTGCAGATCAATTTCAGTCGCTAAAGAGGCAGAGCAGCTAAACACAACACTTGATTCTGGACTATATGTTTTTGCTGTAAAGGATATACTTGGGATAATGGGCAAAACATGAATGGAATCTGAGAATTAGATGATATTAATACATCAAAACTAATGCTCTGATATCGTTGGTTTTACTTTGGTTATGCAGAAGAATGTCCTTGCTTGTAACAAATACACCCTACAGTTATTAGGGGTCTAGGGACATAATATTGCCAACTTCTTCTTAAGTAGTTTAGGGAAGAAAACATTCTCTATACTTGCAACTTCTCCCTGCTTTGAGTATCCTACAATATTTTTTTTAAATTGAGCTTAAAAAAAAAAAAAAGAAAGAAAGAAAAACTAGAGACCAAGATACCATTTGTCTCCTGTCAGGTTTGTGGAAATGTAAAAGTTTGAAAATACACTGTGTGGGCAAAGCTTTGAGAAAAGGGGTACTTTTCACTGTTGGGAGTATAAAATAGTACAACTACTTAAGAGGAAAATGTAGTTAATGTTTATCAAAATAACAACTGCATATATTCTTGTCCAACAATACCACAACTGGGAATTTATTCTGTGGTTTTGCATACACTAATGTAAAATAAGGTTTGTACAAATTTACTTTTTGCAACATTACTGTAAATGCAAAAAATGAGAAACAACCCAATGTCCATGTATAGGTTAAAATAATTATTATCCTACAACTTAATTTTTTTTCTCTGTACTACATATTTTAGATATCTTCCCTATCACTACATAGGGAGCTTTTTAATTCTTTTTCATTGTTTCACTGTATTCCATTTTACCTATGTACCATAATTAACTTAACCTATTTATGGACATTGGGTCCCATAGAATAAGTTCTCAGTAATGGTATTGTTGGATAAAATACATGCAATTGTAAATTTAAAAAAAAAGTGCAGTTGTAACTTTTTTTCTTTTTCTTTTATTTTTTTAAGATTTTATTTATTTACTTGAGAGAGAGCGAGCATATGAGAGAGAGCAAGGGGCAAAGTAGGGAGGGGCAGAGAGAGAGGGAAAAGCAGATTCCCCATTAAGCAGGAAGCTCGGATGCAGGGCTTGATTCCAGGACCCTGAGATCATGACTTGAGCTGAAGGCAGACACTAACCAAATGAGTCACTCAGGTGTCCCTCTTTTCTTCTTTTTTTAAGTTTATTTTAATTCAAGTTTGTTAACATACAGTATTGTATTAGTTTCAGGTGTACAATATAATTATTTAATATTTCCATACATCACCATGTGCCTATCACAACAATTGTGTACATTTATTAGACTCTCTTATTTTTTTCCCTTTGCTCATTTGTTTCTCAAATTCTACATGTGAGGGGCACCTGGGAGGCTCAGTTGGTTAAACGACTGCCTTCAGCTTGGGTCGTGGTCCTGGAGTCCTGGGATTGAGTCCCAGATCAGGCTCCCAGCTCCACGGGGAGTCTGCCTCTCCCTCTGTCCTTCTCCCCTCTCCTGCTCTCTCTCACTCACTCTCTCTCTCAAATAAATGAATAAAATCTTTTTTAAAAATCTACATATGAGTGAGATCAGGTGGTATCTCTTTTTCTCTGACTTATTTTGCTTAGCATTATACTCTCTAGCTCCATCCATATCTTTACAAATGACAAGATTTCATACACACACACACACACACACACACACACACACACACACACTCCACAACTTCTTTATTCATCAAACAATAGATAATTGGGCTGCTTCCGTATCTTGGCTACTGTAAATAATGCTACTGTAATAGAGGAGTTCATGTATCCCTATGAATTAGAGTTCTTGTATTCTTTGGGTAAATACCCAGTAAAGTAATCACTGGATCATAGGGCAGTTCTATTTTTAACTTTCTGAGGAACATCCATACCGTTTTCCTGAGTGGCTGCACCAGTTTGCATTCCCACCAACAGTGTAAGATGGTTCCTTTATCTCCACATCCTCGCCAACACCTGTCATTTCTTGCGTAGTTGATTTTAGCCATTTTGACAGGTGTGAGGTGATACCTCATTGTAGTTTTGATTTGCATTTCCCTGATGACAGTGATGATGAGCATCTTTTCATGTGTCTGCTGGCCATCTGGATGTCTTTTTGGATATACAATTGTAATTTTGATAAACATTGCTATATTTCCCTCCTAAGGAGTCATAACAATTTATACTTGAAACAGAACTAAATGACAGTCCCTATTTTCTCAAAGCTTTACCAACACAGTATATTGTCAAACTACCCCCCAGTAGCTTATCAAATTATCTTTTCTACATATATACATTCTTTGCCCAAGAGAAACTGATGAATGGGATTACTTCCACCTCATGAGGTACCCATTGACTTATTAGTGGTGCCCCTCTGTCCACACAAGTACCATTTTCTACCCTTGTGACCCTCTCCCATTCTTTATTTTTATGGGCCCTGATATGAACAGGGCTCCATCCATCTTACCTAATGCTGAACAAAGCAACACCTATCTCTAAATAGGCTAAAAGGCTTTGCCCAAATTTGGAGAAACATTTAAAACTAGTTAAAACTGAGGATTTTTGGCTCAAACTCAAGATGAGAAGAATAAATAAACCCTGCCCAAATGGAATCTAGTTCTGATATATTTTCCTCCCTTTCTAATTAAGGCCAAATGTTTGAATATTTTCTACATTACCTTTGAAATTTACTGCATTATTTTGCCTTTTAAAAGCAGACAAACTTACATTTACATTGTTAATAGATTTATTCTAGGGTACCTGGGTGGCTCAGTGGGTTATAGCCTCTGCTTTCAGCTCAGGTCATGATCTCAGGGTCCTGGGATCAAGGCTCTCATCGGACTCTCTGCTTGACGGGGAGCCTGCTTCCTCCTCTCTCTCTGTCAAATAAATAAATAAATAAATAATCTTTTAAAAAATAGATTTATTCTAACACGCTCATTTTTCAGTTTGTCATGGGGTATCATGAATCTCCAGTGTGACCAGCCTGAGGAGCTCTAGTCTTCAATGGACTGACTGATAAATCTGTTGCCGGGGCTACACATTTACCAAAGAATTATGGGAGCCACAAGGGGTCAGAATACCCTCTCACAGAACTTTTGCCATTATTTTGCCCTCTGATAAAGATACAAAGGAGCCAGGAGAAAAGATCCAGGATATCAGTCATCAGTTAACATCAAGAATACAAAAAGTGAAATCTTCTGACTTGACCATACTTCAAAATAATACAATCCCAAACATTACAGCATTATATTTCAGAATCTACTATAGGTGTTATCCCATTTGATTTCTACAATTTGAAGTGAATATAACTATTCCCATTCTTTAAGTCAGGAAATGAAAACTGAGATGATAACTGAATTTCCCCAGAACTTACAAGTAGGAAGAAACAAGCCTACAAGGTACCTGAATTCGTCTAATCTTCAATGATTTCAGAGTAAATCTCTGTGATTATTAAGTTGAATAATTCTATCAGTAATGGATATTTCTAAATTCAAATGAGTTTAAAATTTTATGAGGCTATCTAATGCCTCGAGAATAGTGTCTATGGAGGCTGGGAATTCCAGAAAATAGGAGCTAAAAGGTTAATTTATTCTGACAGAAGGATGATTAATATAAGGTAAGATTACCTATCTCTAATTAACCTAGTCCATTATTGAGTTTTAACGAGAAGGATATGGATAGCAGAAATGTCACTCAGAAAGAATTCATCTGAGAAAGTTTGAAGACAGTACCGTTCTGGGAATGATAATGATTATATTTGTTCGCCAATGGGAATGCTTAAAATCATCTTCATATTTAAGCCAAAACCTAAAATACTTCTTTATTCAAACCTTTGTTAAGGGGAATATGAGGCATAAGATTAACAAGTATATTTTAACATCTATTTAAATTTTTAAAACATCTTTTGAAAGGTCTTAAAGGGAAATCTATTTATTAAATAGTTTTTAAAGCAATGCCAATCCTTCTTATTATACTCAAAGCCTACTAATAAAAAGTTAAAGCATTATTACTGAGTTATATTCTTGACTGACCAATGATTTAATAATAAGCCTAACTCCTGTCCCTTACTCTGACACCCATCTTACATCCATCATACTCCAAAAGGAAATCAGAAAAAACAACTATAATATTATTCACTAATAGTTCTTCTGATGACCTTGGAAAATCAGTGCTGCTCTAAACATACCTAATTTAAAATCTTAGGAACTGAAAAAATTTGGTTTGCCATATCCTGTGGGTTACTTTGTGCTTTTTTTTTCATAGTATAAGGCAAAGTCAAGTAAGGATGAAGGATATCATTTACCTTGGTTTTGTGGTCTAATAATAGAATGTTGAATGGGAGTTTTCTTCTTGTCTTGGAATTAGTTATTCTGACTGAAAAATAATGACAAAGTAGTATAAATATTCCATACTTTTAAAGGCCTCTCTGGGCATTTGGATGATTCCGTTGGTTAGGCATCTGTCTTTGGCACAGGTCATGATCCCAGGGTCCTGGGATTGAGCCCTGCATTGGGCTCCTGGCTCAGTGCGGAGCCTGCTTCTCCCTCTCCCTCTGTCTACAGCTCCCCCTGCTTATGCTTGTGTGCACTCTCTCTGTCATATAAATAAATAAAATCTTAAAAATGATAATAAATAAAGGCCTCTCCAACTACTGGAGTAAAAAGCCTTCCTGACACCTTATTCAGAGGTACCACCTCTGAAACACCCCAAAAAACATGTCAGCCCTGGGGCGCCTGGGTGCCTCAGTTGGTTAAGTGTCTGCCTTCAGCTCAGGTCATGATCCCAGGGTCCTGGAATCGAGCCTCACATCTGTCTCTCTGCTGTGCAGGGAGCCTGCTTCTCCCTCGCCTCAGCCTGCTGCTCCCCCTGCTTGTACTGTGTGTGTGTGTGTGTGTGTGTGTGTGTGTGTGTCAAATAAATAAATAAAATCTTAAAAAAAAAAAAAATTTAGC
>PITA01004105.1:0-112558 GCA_004023965.1 Spilogale gracilis | reverse complement strand
GAGGGAGTTCCAGTGAAATACAGAATGTGAGTGCTGGCAAGGCAGAAAGACTGACAGCCTACTACTTAGCTAAATATTTATAGTCAGGGACCTAGAGACCAATTTGAAGCTGCTTTCAAAGTGCAGAGAGCCCCATGAGGGAATCTGGCAGAGAACCTGACCTATGTCTTTTGGAATTTGGGAACACATCTGAACACCAAGAACTGTGCCTCCTTCTTTTCCGGAGATTTTGAAGGAGAAGGGTGTGCTGGCTAAGCCCAGGAGAGAAGGACAAAATGAGACCGTGTCATAGGGAATTTAAGAAAAACATAGAGGGAACTTCCAACTTGTTCCCAGTTTCCTGATCTACCAGAAGGTGCAGCAGAGGACATCCGTGTTTGACTCAAACAAAGGAATATAGAGGAGAGACGGGAAAGCCCAAGCCCTAGAGTTACCTGAAAGCTTGCTTCTTATGGGAGGGTGGAATGTGGACCAAAGGCAGGACTAAAGGAAAACATGGGTGCCTCCTCTGCCATATCCTCAGAGAGGTGCCATATCCTCCAAGGTGAAGCTACACAGTGCTAAAAATTGCACAAATTAATGAGGAGACCACAACATCCTCAGCACCAATAGCAACAGAGTCATGCATTCTTGTGGGTAGCGGTACTGCCTGATCTCTGGTAAGCAACCCCTGCCATCTCTCATACTCCTCCTGCCCAACAAAGAAGTAAGATGTAATAAAGGGAACTGAAAGGATTATATCTGAATCACATTTGAGACTGGATTTTTACACTAAAGTAAAATTAGTTTGGTATAGCTTTTTTTTTTTTTTTTAAACAACTGAAAGTGACGAG
This sequence comes from Spilogale gracilis, assembly GCA_004023965.1. NCBI lineage: Eukaryota > Metazoa > Chordata > Mammalia > Carnivora > Mephitidae > Spilogale > Spilogale gracilis. The sequence continues at coordinate 111,725 of PITA01004105.1, read as the reverse complement.
AAAGATGTAGAATATGCCAAAGAAATTGTCCTGGGAGATTTCTACAAAGCACTACTGATAATTGTGATTAGAGGAAAATAAAAACATTATTGTGTTAATATTCATCAAGCAGAGTCCACTCAATAAAATTGTTTACACTAAAAGACTGACTTTCTAAAGCAGGTTGGGAGGGGCTTTGGAGGGAATAAAAAAGGCCAATTCTTAATTGTAGAAATTAGGAATATTTAAAAGAATAAAAAATCATTCAGATTTCATTTTATTATATAAGTTGAAAACACATACTTTTTTACCTATGTCTTTGTTCAAAAAAAAAGACATTTTTAGGGGTACCCAGGTGGCTCAGTCAGTTGAGCATCTGACTCTTGGTTTTGGCTTGGGTGGTGATCTCAGGGTCATGATCTCGGGGTTGTGAGACTGAGCCCCAGGTACAGTTCTGTACTCAGCCTGAAGTCGGCTTGAGATTGCTTTCCATTCCCTTTCCTTCTGCTCCTCCCCTCTCCCCCACAAATAAATAAATAAAATCCTTATTAAAAAGAGAGAGAGAGAGAGAGGGAGGGAGGGGGAGAGAGAGAGAGAGAGAGAGAGAGAGAGAGACATTTTTAGTAAAACAAAACTTGGATTTGTATTGAGACCTTCAGGTTTGAATTTTACCTTACAAGCAAAAAACCAAACTAACTCTCTCTCTCTCTCTCTCTCTCTCTCTCTCTCTCTTTTTAAAAGATTTTATTTATTTGACAGAGAGAAACACAGCTAGAGAGGGAACATAAGCAAGGGGAGTGAGAGAAGGGAGAAACGGGCTTCCCACAGAGCGGGAGCCTGATGTGAGACTCAATTCAGGGACTCCAGGATCATGACCTGAGCTGAAGGCAGACTCGCTTAACGACTGAGCCACCCAGGCACCCAATCAAACTCTCTTTATTCACTTTCATGTCCACAGTGTACATGACAGATCTCAGCCATAGAAAATGTTCAAATCATGACTTTCAAACCATTCTGTTGAAGGACAGTTGTAAGAAAGGCAGGCAGGGACAAGGGCCCCCCTCTCTCCCTGCCCTAAGAGGAAACCACCCTTAAAAGAATTTTATACCCACCCTGGAAGGAGCCCTCCACCTTTCCCACATGATAGATAACAAAAACCTGATTGGATGACAGGCTTTTGGAGAGTTAATCAGATTAAAATAGCCTACCAACAAGCCCACAAAACCACTACATGTAGAAATTAAGGTGGCAATCCTTTCAGGTCCTCTCCTTCTTTGGGAAATTTGTACTATCACTTTACTGTCCTTCAACAGACTGCTTTGCTGTCCACCACTGTGTCTGGTCTACCTCTTCATTCTTCGAAGCAGCGTGACCAAAATCGTGGACACCGAAGGAAAAGAAATCCAGCATCCATTCTGTCATCTCTTACCCACTTCTCCCTTTTGCTGTCTTATCTTCACATTCATTGAAGATATGGGAGAGGGGGCTTAGTTTAATTATTTTAACAAGATACATGTATTATTTTTGTAATTAAAAATAAAAGTAAAAAAAATTATTAGCATTCTATCCATCTTTCTCTCTATATGAAATTGTGCTTTATCCTACATAAGTTCAATACCACATATGCAATCTACCAATGCTGAACAGCTCTTGTTTTTGGCATTGAAAGCATCCATCCCCATCTCTTAATAGTACTTTTGTTTTCCTTTAGGAACTACTTTTATCCCATTTCATACCTTCTTGGTAGAATGTTTAATCTCCGGGCCAAGGAGGTGAGCACAAGACCCAAGCCGTTTAAACCAAGTTTTTTTCTTGGTATCTGAATCCTGAGCAGTAACACAAGAACAGATGATAGTAGAGCTGACTGATTCCAATACTGGTCACCTGAAGAGGTTTCCTAATACCTATAACACCAAAGCCACAGGCTTCATGTATTTCAAAGTCATGATTGTTCAGCCTGACTATGAATTCTGTGAGCTACCCAATATACTCATAACCAATCCTTCCCCTCCCTACCCCTACACAAATAACCTTAGGTTAGAGTTGGATTGCTTGGGATCAAGTCACACAAGGATCTTGAGACAGACTATTGACCCATCTACTATCTCTCTTCCAGACCTCTCCTCTCTCTCTTTATTTTCTTAATAACTATTCATTTCAACATTTCAATATTCAACATTCATTTATTTCACATCAACCTCTCGCTACCCAAAATCTTCCACTTACTTGTGCCATGTTTTTCTATTTAACTGTTTGCCTGATAAAAACTGCCCTTTCTATTCCTAGCACTAGAACTTGCTGGAGAAAACACTACAGCCATTCAGGTGGGTGTCTCAACTCATTTTCAGTTTTAATTCTCAGATCTTCCATAATACTCAGAAATTTGTGTTTGTGTTGGTTTTGCTCATTTCACTTTCTTATTCTCTACAGTGATTTAAAAACTCTCTCTACTTTCCTCAAACCTCCAACTAAATCACTCCTTCTCAGCAATCTCTGCACAGAGAAACTAAAAGGCATAAGATAGAATGCTGAAATTCCTCTTCCAGCTAGGAAATTCTAAAACCAACGTGTATTGAAGCCTTTCTCTACTACCATTCCATTGAAGTGGGAATTTGGTCTTTTCTCACACTTAAATCTAATCCTGTCTCTTCTATATTTTTAATTTTCCCTCATATTAGCATCTTATCAAAAACAAGTCTTTCCTGAGTGAGATACCTTTTAGCTACTGCCCTATCTTTCTTTTTCATTCACAACTAAATTGAATTAAGTGCATAGCTGCCCTGCTGGTGGAAGGAGCTGGGAGAAGTGGGGAGCTGATACTGGGTAAAGATGTCTCCACACAAAGGTCAGTACAGTGTACAGAGGCCAAGCCTGAGTAGGGTAAGGATTTGTTCATATACAAGGGCAGTCTGGTATGGATAACAGAGCCTGCACAAGGGAATGGTGCACCTGTAAAGGAGAGGAGATGTCAGTGGAAAGGAGAGATTGACTACACACAGAGGATTGGGAAATTAAGTAATCCATTTACGCCAATGGGAACTAGGTTTCTCAGCAACAAGGAAGGGGGTTACATATACAGAAAGAGAGAAAATAAGAATAAACCTTGAGGTGCTGGATTAAAACTAATGCTATCAGTATACATTCATGGTTTAATAGAGAGTAGGATGGATAGATGAAATGCAAATGTCTGGACATACATTCGTATATGCAGGCATATACATCTTAGCTCTCTCCACTGAAAAACTGCAAAAGCACCACACTCCAAAAGCAAAGAACATACCTAGTACCCAGACTTAAATGTTATTCTCCACTTAATGTTATTCAAGGCTAAAATGGCTAATTCCAGGGTGAGGGTAGGGAAAGTACAAGATGGTCTTGTTCATATCTTAAGCCAGAAAGAAAGAAGTCAAAGAGTAATGGAGGGGCACCTGGGTGGCTAAGTGGGTTATGAATCTGCCTTCAGCTTGGGTCATGATCCCAGGGCTGGGATTGGGCCCCACGTTGGGCTCTCTGCTCAAGGGAAGCCTGTTCTCCCTGCTCCCCCCTGCTTGTGTGCTCTTTCTTTCTGTTAAATAAATAAAATCTTAAAAAAAAAAAAATAATGGGAGCTATGTAAAGAAAAAACATAAACCGCCTGCAAGGGGCTTCCACTAGCTTAACTGGGAACAATTTAAACACCAAGATAAATGACAGTAAAGAATTAAGACCATAATCTCTAGTACTATAAATAAATAAGCAAGTTGAAAGTTTAATGAGAAATGGTCTATTTGCAAAGTCCTAAAGAACTTCCCTATAAAATACTTAATTACCAAGTAATTAGTAATTAATTTTTTGATTAAAAAAAAACTAAAGAAAAAAAAATCAATAGTTGAGAATCCTAAGAGGCATATCCTTGATTCAGTGAGCATCAGGAATGGAACAAATCAAAACTCTGTGTCATCTGATAGGATTCAATGAGGAGAAAACAGCATCACTTTTGAGATATTCCTCTCAAAATATATTCAGTCTTTTTCAAATAAATGAAAGAACACAGATACCACTTTTCAAACTCTCTCAAGAATAGTACATAATTAATACCATTCCAGGTGTATTGAAAGAAGTTAATTTTTCACACAACAGATGCCCTAAGATGTTAGAGTCTAACTCTCTGTAGTTGGAAAAGGCCCAGAGGTACATTCCATAAAATAACTAGTCTGTAATCTTCAATATGTCAAAAACTAGAAAAAATTTTATTGCTGCTCCCAAGTAAAAGAGACTAAAAAGGTATTATAACTATACGCAACAGGTGACTCTTAACTATATCCTTCTGCTTTAAAGGATCAGATTGAGACAAGTGGCAAACTTAATTGGGATTTGAGGATCAGAAGGAAGTAAGGTATAACATCAATGACTTGATTTTTATGGTTGTATTATAGTTGTGTAGGCAAATGTCCCTATTGATAGGAAATATATCATAAAGTATTCAGGAGTGGTGAAGCATCATACTGGCAAGTTACTTTCAAATGGTTTTGAGAAAAAAATGGTCTGTGTATTGTGCCTGCAAATTTTCTATATATTTTTTACTGTTTCAAAATTTTAAAAATCAATAAAATTTAAAATGAACAAATCTAAAACTGAATAAAATAAATTCATCATCATCCTCACTCCTCCCCATATTATTCATCTTGTTAATCCAGAAATCCAGTGTCATCCTTGACTTCCCTTCCCTCCACTACAATATACAGCCAATTAATACGTCTCCCTCTGTACCCATATTCAACTACACACCAAGTTCTAATGATTCTATATCCTAAATATCTCTTGAACTTAAGCCATTTCCCTTTAGTCTAATACTATCCAACTTTGGCCACCATCATCACTCTCTTGTGTTCCTGAAACAACCTCCTAAAGTAATCTACAGGTTTCCTCCAACCATTTTCCAATATGTCTCGGTTATTCAAAAAAACATAAATCTGTTCATGTTATTCTTTATAAAAATCCATCAAGGTTCTTGAAGGCTTCTAAAATGAAGACCAAATTCCTTATACTGCCACACATTCTGGTTTTCCCAGAATGGTTGTTTATTTCTGTTGTACAAACATGGTTATTATTGGCCTCCCTTTCAGACTCAGTAGTGTCCCAACCAGAACAATGAATTATATGTTGTGTTTACTTCACTAGATTGATTCTGACTTCCCTCTCATCTCTAGTAAATCTCAACTCTTCTGGGAAGGCTCTGCCTGAGCACTGGATCAGGATTCAATACCTTTGCTAGATGCTTCCTAACACTATGCAAGTCCCATTAGTAATATATATCTATTGCACACATGTCTTTAACTATTTGCTTATATTTCCCCTTAAACAGTAAATTCTGTAAAGGTAACTTTACCACTTGGTGTGTGACCTTGAGCAAGCTACAAGACCTAAGCCTCAGTTTCCCCATCTGTAAAAAAGGATAATTGCTTTATTGTTATGATCAAATGATATAAAGCAGGTAAAGCCTTAGCCCACCATATTCATCATTCTATGTTCTAAGAATTGGTAAATAGTTGAAAGCATTATTTTTTCTTCTAGAGCTCCTTAAAGTTGTCTTCTTTTCATAGTCAATCTTTTGATTTTTTTTATGTACCCTACTTATCAAGCAGAGATAAAGACCGTATCTTCTTCTTCTTCTTCTTCTTTTCTTTTTTAAAGATTTTATTTATTTGACAGAGAGAAACAGGGAAAGAGGGAACACAAGCGGGGGAGAGTGAGAGAGGGAGAAACAGGCTTCCCGCCAAGCAGGGAGCCTGATCCCGGGATCATGACCTGAGCTGAAAGCAGTCACTTAACAACGGAGCCACCTAGGCACCACAAGTCTGTTTCTTCTTAACGCAATTATAACAAGTCTCCTCACGATAGTTGGTTTTCATTTTATTTATTTGATTTTTTTTAAAAATATATGTTCTAAGAGAAAGTTATCTTCTGAGAAATGAGATAATACTAGAAACTATTAGCCCTGCTCAGGCATGGAATATTTCTTTCCTCTCTGTCCTAGTGAGTAAACACATATCAGTCCCCACAGCAAATTCTACACATACACTGTATGGTAAATATAGTATATTTATAAGAAAATATGCTTTTAAAATATTATAAAGCAATAAGGGCCAAATACATAAATTTGTGAAAAACAATGTTTCTGTCATTTAATAGATGTTTATTAAGAACTAAACATTGGGGCGCCTGGGTGGCTCGGTGGGGTAAAGCCTCTGCCTTTGGCTCAGGTCATGATCTCAGGGTCCTGGGATCGAGGCCCACATCAGGCTCTCTGCTCGGTGGGGAGCCTGCTTCCTCCTTTCTCTCTGCCTGCCTCTCTGCCTGCCTGTTATCTCTCTCTCTGTGTCAAATAAATAAATAAAATCTTAAAAAAAAAAAAAAAAAAAAGAGAGAACTAAACATTGGGGGAAAAACCTCTTGTAAAAAAGAACAACAATTCAACAAATTAATGGACCCTACAATGACAGATTGGACATTGTATACAATACACTTAAAGCTCTTTTGAGTCCCATAATTGTGAAGAAACATGTGGGTATTTTCTTTTGGCTACCAGAGGTAAAAATTTACAATTACATGATTGTACATTCCTACTCACTGACCACACTCTTTCTTTAAATTTACTATCGTATTTTACCCTCATTAATTGTACCATTTTATCATTGAGTTACTTTAGTTAGTAAAATATGTAAGATAATAAATTAAATAGATCCCTAGAAGGAAAATTAATTTACCAGTTCAGAAGTTAAATTTATATAAACAAATTTAATCCACAACAATTTAAGAAATAAAACAAGCAAGCAAAGGGGGAAAAAAAGAGACACACAAGAAACAGACTCTAAATTATAGAAAATAAACTGATGGTTACCAAAGGGGAGGTGGGTGGTGGGAAGGGTAAAATAGGTGATGGGGATTAAGGAGTGTCCTTGTCATGATGAGCACCCAGTGATGTATGGAAGTGATGAATCGCTATATTGTACATTTGAAACTAATATAACACTGTATGTTAACTAACTGGAATTTAAATAAAAACTTTTAAAAAATGTAGTCCACAGCTTTCTGCTTTCCCACAAGAATCCAGAACACTTTATCATATTTTCATTCATAAATCCACAAAATTTTGTTTCCCCACAGCAAATATTATAGTATTTTCCATCTAATTATTTCACTGTTTTTAAAAATAAAAGGATTTTTGAAAATGTATCCAAATCATTTTTAAATAAGATAGATTTTTAGTGACCAGGTTTTTACATACCTAACTGTCAAATTTACCAAACTTATGAATGAAAGTGTTTGTCTTCAGAAATGCTTTCAGTGATTTTAATGTCTAAGACAGACATCACCTACATATAATCTCCATATATGTGCAGCAAATAAAATATTACAAAATAAGATCTTTGGAATAAACCTTTCTTTGACCTACCTGCAAATATGTTCTGAATACTTTTATTAAATGTCAGCTGTGTCAGGGTGGCTGGGTGGCTAAGTCAGTTAAGAGTCTGCTTTCGGCTCAGGTCGTGATCCCAAGGTCCTGGGAGGGAGCCCCATATCCAGCAGGGAGGCTGCTTCTTCCTCTCCCTCTGCCACTCCCTGTGCTTGTGCTCACTCTCTCTCAGCCAAATAAGTAAGTAAAATCTTAAAAATAAATACATGAATAAATGTTGGCTGTGAAAGTCTGTTAAAAATATAGAAAGCAATATTGCAAATTTCATTTAACTTCCCAAAATTCTTACAGTCTGATATTTTGCTCTCTGCTATGGCACACAATAGCATTCTTCCTAAGCAATCAAAACTTGTTCATTAGTTGTAAATAATGTACCTAGTATAAGTACAAAAATGCTGAAAGGTGATCTATGTTTTTTTAATATGATTATTACTTTAAATCCATAAAGCTTTACTTTAGCAAATGCAGTAATCTCTATTTACTTCAATGTGGATTGGACCATACATCATGATGATGACCTTGAGGCAATCAGCACAAATTTATAAAATAATGGTTTGAACTTATATTTATTTTTAATTCATCAGTATCATGTGCTTTCATGTGGGTGTCTGAAAAAATTTTCCATAAGAGTCTATAATCTTATAATGGAAATTGTTTAAGGATCACATTCCTTTATCAATTTATCATGTATCATTAAACATTTGCTGAGTGTGTATCATGTGTTAGGCACTATGCTAAGTACTGAAGATATAAAAACGATTAACACCTGAGCACTAGGTAAGACATGAAGAGTACCCCGAGAGGCTTGGAGTATTATGAAAGAGACAGTAAAACAAACCAAATAAAATATTATTAAGAAATAGGGTTTTCCTGGGCGCCTGGGTGGCTCAGTGGGTTAAAGCCTCTGCCTTCAGCTCAGGTCATGATCTCAGGCTCCTGGGATCGAGGCCCTCGTCGGGCTCTCTGCTCAACAGGGAGCCTGCTTCCAGCCTCTCTCTCTGCCTGCCTCTCTGCCTGCTTGTGATCTCTCTCTCTGTGAAATGAATAAATAAAATATTTTAAAAAATAAAATAAAATAAAGAAATAGGGTTTTCCTTTCTCTCTCTTTTTTTTTTTTTTGGTTAAAGATTTTATTTATTTATTTAGTTAGTTAGTTAGTTAGTTAGTTATTTGACAGAGAGAAGCACATCAACAGAGGGAACACAAGTGGGGGGGGGGAGGAAGAAGCAGGCTTCCCACCAAGCTGGGGGTCTGATGTGGAGCTTGATCCCAGGACCCTAGGATCATAACCTGAGCTGAAGGCAGATACCTAATGACTAAGCCACCCAGGCACCCCAGAAACAGGGTTTTTAAAAGGTGCTATGAACAAGGAAGAAGAGCATATAATCCAAATTAGGGGAGGGAAGGATGGTTACAGAAGCTTTCTTGGAGGCTTATTGATAAATAAGCCTACTGCCTTGCTTTCAACATGGCCTACTGGGTAAGAACATGGGTTCAAATTCCAGTATCATCTGTTACTAGCTGTATGAGTTTGGGCAAGTTACATCATCATTCCAATCTTGCTTCCTTGTTTATAAGATAGATATCATAGTATTTACCTCACAGTGCTGTGAAGAGGACTAAATAATATAATGAGTAGAAAGCATAAGGTTGCCATAAAATATGATAGTATTCTGGTTGTTATAAAGATAACCTCTTTCTCTCTCTCACACACACATACATACACCCCACTTTGCATACAAGCTGGTGGTTTCTGGACTTCTTGGACAATGTACATATGTCCTATATATCTGAAAAAGAAAAACCTTCTTCATCCCACCAAGTCTGCCCCCTTCATTTTCTGTTATCAGTCAGGCTTTCTGATCCCCTGAAAAGTCTCCTTGACTGGCTTTTCATTATCAGACATGCCTGTGAAATGCCCACTCTCTGAAGGTGAGCCTGACCACTGAGAAAGCCCTGAAATGTCTACCATAACTCTCCTGCCATTCGTCTCCGACCACATAGCTATCAGGAGATAGAGCTCTTGCCCTTCACCCTCACACTACTCTCTGATGGGTCTTTTTTTTACCAATGTTTTAGTGTTTTTTCCATAGTTGACTTAACAAGCTTTGTCCTCTAACAACTGGCCACCACTGTCTTTGACCCAGCAGCCAACACTTCCTTTCCTTTCCTTTCATTTCATACAGAGACAGACTGAAGAAAACAATGTGATTAGAATGCAAAATCACTGAGGTCATGAAGTTGAGAAAAGGGTAGCACTGTTTTTTCCACTTTATCCTCTTTAGGATCATGACTCTATTTTAGAATCATTCTTTCCCTTTAGCAATCTCCCATCAGCTACTTGTCTGTCAAGTGACTCTCTCTAAAAGGTTCTTCAATCCTTCCTCTTCATTTGCAAAAAGACCTAAGAGAGGGGGCCAAGCTCAGTTCAGTTTCTTCTTATATATTCACATTTCTGAGGACTTCTCCCAGGTTTCACCAAAACAGAACCAAATGGTAGCAAAAGATAAGAATAAATGAAAAATTAAAGTTAAAAGGCTTCTCCCTATTCAAGGGGTCCTCTGGTAAAAATAAAGTGTTCCTTATTTCTAAGAGCGTAAAAGTTTTGATTTGAATATAAAATTATTACATAAAATGCAATCTACTCTGGCTTCCAAATTTCAACATTAATTCATACTTTCCAAAATTACTTTGGCTTTACCAAAGCATTACTCCTACTTTTCTAAAGACCAAGACAGATGATATTATTTCAATTTGTAAATTATTCATAATTTAATTGTTCCTCACTGCAGTCCAAAATATTAGTGCAATCAGATTCTCCACAGCAAAATAATTTCAAATTCATACATGACTACAAAAATCAATTCTCAATGGATTATATCAATTACATACCAATCTGGGGCAGAAAATTTCAGTTGCCTCATATTTCCACTAAAATGTATTCATTTAAGTAATTTATACATGAACTAAAAAAAGTTCATGTTGCAAAAATAAAAAATATAAACAAATTGCTGATTAGCCATATGTGAATTTACTAAGTCATAGATCAAACGTGTGATTTCAAAGTTTAGCTATCATCTAACCTTTCTCCTGACCCTGAAACAAAAGGTCATTTGAAATACTTAGAATTCTGGAGGCAGTGAGTTTCCAGCAAAATTTCTAACTTAAATTTCCCCCTCCTTACAGATTTTCCCAACAAACACTCTTTCATCATAGCTACTTCTTCAAAGCGGTAGCAAGTAAAATTCCTCAGCAACAGGAAAAATAGTAACATGAAAATTGAGCTCCTTCAGATGAATGACAAGCAATAATGCTCTCTTACAGTTTTTAAGTCATGATAGCATAAGTATAATAACAAATAAAACTAACTGTACACCGCAGACCCTTGGAAAATGCTTCCATTAAAAAGTATTGAGGGGCACCTGGGTGGCTCAGTTCATTGAGTGACTGCCTTCAGCTTGGGTCATGATCCTGGAGACCTGGGATCAAGCCCCGCATCGGGCTCCCTGCTCGGTGGGAAGCCTGCTTCTCCCTCTCTCACTCCCCCTGCTTGTATTCCCTCTCTAGCTATGTTTCTCTCTGTCAAATAAATAAATAAAATCATTTTTTTTTAAAAAGTATTGAAAAAATAGTGACAGTAAACAACAAATTTGGGAGCTTGTTTTTTAGAGAGGGAGGGAGAAAGAGAGAAGTGGGGTAGGGGGGCAAAGAGAGAATCTTAAGCAGGCTCCACACCCAGCATGGGACCAGATGCCAAGCTCAAACTCATTACCCTGAGGTCATGACCTGAGCCGAAACCAAGAGTTGGACACGTAACCAACTGAGCCACCCAGGCACCCCAAGTTTTGGGTTTTAAAAATCACCAATAATAATGATCCTCTTCATCAATAGGAAAAATGTAGATGACTGGAAAAGCAACATTCTCCAAGTAAAATATCAAATAAGAAATTCCAGTTAGCAAAATATGAATTTGAGGTCAAAAAAACTGAGAACTGGTTGTATTCAATTATATTTTGCCACTAAAATTCAGTATCTATCAGAAAATCTTTATTATAATTAGATTTTTATTTTTTTTACCCTCATTACATAAAGTTGTGCCTGGTCAAGAGTCATAAAATAGTTCAGAAAAGAAACAGCACTAGGGCACCTGGGTGACTCATCGGTTAAATGTCTGCCTTTAGCTTAGGTCATGATCCCAAAATCTTGGAATCAAACCCCATGTCAGGCTCCCTGCTCAGTGAGGAGTCTGCTTCTCCAACTCCCTCTCCCCACTGCTTGTGTGCTCTCTCTCTAATAAATAAAATCTTAAAAAAAAAAAAAAGGAACTTAGCATTTCTGATCCTTCCCACAGGCCCAGAGCCTCTCAGGGCTGGATGAATAAACTTTATCAAGTCATCTAACTTAGCAGGACCTACATGTTACAAATTCACTCAAGAGATTTTCCCTTGAAGCCACTAATCAAACCTGTTGTCAAAAATGTTCTAATGCTATGAAGCATTGTTTTTGCTTCACAGGCAATGCTTTTTTCTATTAGTTATACACCTAGATGGAAATGTAACAAAATGTTAACAGTGATATCTCTGGGTGATCGAATTATGGATGACTTTATTTTAAATTAAGAAATCAAAAATAAAAGATTAACTGTTCACATAATATATATCATACTATATCTTACTATGGGAGAAGAGAAACAAATTTGGTACTAAATTTTATGATGAAATTCACAATACATTTAAATGTTCATTAAGTATCAAAATATAATAAGCATACCATATAATTATCAAAAATAATAAACTTCATTCATTTTACTAATAATATAGCAAATATTGCCTCCAGTCTCCACACCAAAGTCAATGTTGGATTTTGAAGGTATTATTAAACTTAAGTCAGAGGCACCTGAGTGGCTTAGTCGGTTAAGTGTCTGCCTTCGGCTTCGGTCCCAGGATCTCCCAGTCCTGGGATTGGGCTCCCTCAGCCAGGAGTTTGCTTCTCCCTCTCCCTCTGTCTCTCCACTGCTCATGTTCTCTCTCCCTCTCTCAAATAAGTAAAAAAAATAGGGTTAAGTCAGAATTACAAAATCTTGAAATACAAAATTAAGACAAAAACAAAAACAGAACATCCCTAGTTCTACAGTATTTAAGACTATCAAGTGTTAGCTGAAATAAGGATTAACCATGGATTTCATATTTAAAAAAAAAACTGCTGGTATGGTTTTTCTTACAACTATACATCAAAACTTTCAGTTGAGTTTTATTTTTTCAATAATAATATTGAGCATTTTTATATGTGAAAAACTTCAGACTTGGCAGTAATTTTTACATACCACATCAATATTAAATATCTTGATAGTGATCATTTGTCAGTTTTAGACAGAGTTCTTGAGACTGAGTTCAATGCTTTCTAAAGATGCAACAGTCCTTGAATTTAAAATCTATGAAACAAATACCATAAAGACAGATCTATTTAAGCTCTGACAAAGCTATAAAAAGGGAAGAGAGTGCTAGTTACTCTGTCTACTTGGAATTTTATTCAGTTGTGCCAGCTGAGTCTAGTAGAGGGGTTAGAAGAAGAGAAAGGAGATAACAGCAGTGGGATGTTGTTCTGGGCACAAAAAGCAGCATGTAACTTCACATTGGCAACAGCGAGACAGGCTAACAAAGGGACAGAAGATGTACTTGACAGGAGTATAGAGAGTTAGCAGATGAGTAGGAGGAGATGGCATATGAGACGTAGGCTGGGGTGCAAAAGGAAAGAGCCTTGGTGGTAAAGATGAATAGCTTAAACTTAATGCAAAATACAATATAGGGCTTAGTGAGACAAGTCCAGAAGACCAAGATAACAGCTGCAGTACAACATTTCAACTTATCTAAAGCGTAGATTTTTAGACAAGGAGTTCTGAAAAGGGGAGGTTACAAAAGTCATGAGAGAAAACCCTTAGTCCAAAATTTAGTTCAAGTGTTTTATTTTTTCTTTTAGACAGGAAAGCATAGGGACGCCTGGCTGCCCAGTGAGAAGGTCATGTGACTCTTGAGTGAGAAGGTCATGTGACTCTTGAGCTCAGGATTATGAGTTTAAAGCCCACATTGGGGGGGGGGGTATAGATTACATAAATAAACTTTTTAAAAAACACATAAATAAATAAACTTTTAAAAAAACCATATAAACAGGAATTTAAAGATGCCAGAGTTGTTTGTTTGTTGTTAATTGTTTCTGGTGTTTCCATAGTTGTAATAAATAGGAGGTAAACAAAATGAAGCAAGTAAACTCAAGCTTAGACACTTAAGAAATAGTTATATGATTAAAACCAATGTGAAGAAAGGTGATAATTAGGTTAAGTGAGTCGGATCTTAAGTAAAAATGACAGGGAATAAAAATTTCCTGGCAACTTGTTGGTTACCATAGTGTTTAAGAAGATATAGTAAAAAGAAATAAAGAGAAATCACGAAGTAAATAATAAAGGCAATAACGTATAATACCCTAAAAGCTTCAAAGAAGGAATAATGCACTATAGTCACAGGAATGAATCATTAAATATGGGAAAACAATTTTCCAAACTACAAGTAAATCTCTTAGGGTTCTTTCTGGTTAAATGCGATTCTAGTTTATTTAAACAACTGATTCTTAATTTCCAGAAATGAGCTATGTTCCAACTAGAAAATTTTTACTAAAAATTCTGAAGAATTAAGATATTGTTCACTAGTCCTTAAAAATTTAAAACAAATTTATTAATGAATGCCTCATTGTCTACTGCACTTTTATATCCATTTCTTATCCAATGTCATCTGAATGCTTAATAAATACCATCGGACCTTAATGCTGAAAAGCGGACATTTTAGCAAATCCACCGCTTTACCACTAGGTGGCGAAAAAACCCAAGCAGTTATTGTTACCAAAGCTAGTAAGAGATCCCAAGAACTTGAACAACTAGAATTTCCACCAGGTGTCAACCAAGAGGAGAAAAAAAAATACTATTTTTCCCACTTAAATACACAAATTCATCTAAACTCTATTAGAGATGAATGGCCTGCCCATTAACTCTCCAAACAGTTTACATAAATTTATATATAACCCTGAGCCCAAGATAATTGCCTTGTCAACTAAAATTCAACTAAATAAAATTTCATCCCTCATAAGAAAACAGCAAGACCTATGAATACACTCAAAAAATCTTCCAAAGTGTGTTTATGAATATATAGTTCGAGTCATAATTTTTCCTTCTAAATTTCCCTCTTAGAAACAGTTCTGTTGCCTGCAAAAATTTTGAAAAGTTAACACCTTGAAACCCAGTGTGATTTTATGAAAATGTCGTCATTGTTAACAAAATGTTCACAATAAAGAGATAATTCTACTTATCTTTAAGATGTATTGTGAGAATTACTATGTTGAAGAGTCTAAGGCTATTGGCCTTGTAAAAATTAATACTAGAACTTTACAAAACTAAGCCCTATCTATAAACCAAATCATGCTTTTTTAAAAACCATCTTACAGGCTTCACTAATTTCTAACAAAGATTTTTCTATTATGTTGTGGACATAATGTCAAATAAAACAGTGTCATGCTGCTTCTTAATGAGGTGGTACTTTTTTAGGCTGAACTCTATTTTTAATCCTCTGACACAGGAGTTGTAATCATGTCACACACTGCTCATCTGGCTGTAGGTGGTGTCTTCAAAAAGTTTCTTTTCTTCCTTCTAGGAAGTGGTCAGGCCTTTTCCCCCTGGTGTCATCATGCAAACAACTTGGTTCCTTTTCGTTGCTAATTAAGAAATGGAATAAAAAACAGTTAAGAAAGCAAAACCTACTGATTTAAAAAATTTTTTTGATGAAATTATAGTTGCTTCTCTTTCTTGCTCCTCTCCTTACAGTATTCTCTTGAAAGGTTCCTTTGGCCTCGCCTGAGTTCATTTCCACACTGCCTACAACACACTGGTCTTTTTAAAAATCCAAGCCAAGAATGCTCTCGTCTACGAACATTATTTTTTTGTCTCGTTTTCATTACGTTTTCTTTTGAAATTTATTAGATTATGCTTAGTAATCAGTCGCTTGCCCAACCGGTTTCTTTCTCCCCTTCCCCCATCTCTCTTCATACATCATTTCTTCCACCTCCCATCCAAGCGGTGGACAAAACCCTGCAATGCCGGGTAACGCACGGTTTGGGCTGGTCACTTGGCAGTTTATCCTTACTTGGCTTGGCAAACAGCTTCCCACTCAGCCCTTGTCCCTCAGTGCCTTACTCTTTCATTATCTATTAGAATGTGCTCAGTAAGGGGCTCCACATAGCACGTCGAGGGTTTACGGTAGCCTGCCCACCAATAGGAGCCCACAATGAAGAGAAGTCAGGTTCAGCCTCCCGACAGCCCCAGTGTCTTCTTCCCTCAGCTTGCACACCTACTGTACCCGCAAGCGAGTGAGGGAGCGAGCGGCGCGCGGGAGGGGACGCGCAGAGAGGGCGGACAGCAGCCGCGGCGTGCGCATGCGCACTGGGGTTGTTTTTCACAAAGCTGCTCTTAAAGTGAGCTGGCAGCCTCTAGCCGCCCGTCTTTGTAAGGAGACCACTGAGACTAGCTGGATCGTGGAGCAGCAGCCTCTCTGCTGCCCTGACTTTTTAAGAAATCTCAATGAACTATTTGTAAAGAATCACTGATCTTGCCTGCAAGCTTTTTGCACGGCAAAGACATCGATCAGTGTTAGGTGAAGATCACATTTTATATGTGATCTTGACTTTTTTGTCTTACATTATATTTTTATAGATTTTGTTATAAACATGGTGCTGGGAAAGGTGAAGAGTTTGACAATAAGCTTTGACTGTCTTAATGACAGCAATGTCCCTGTGTATTCTAGTGGGGATACAGTCTCAGGAAGGGTGAATTTAGAAGTTACTGGGGAAATCAGAGTGAAATCTCTTAAAATTCATGCAAGAGGACATGCGAAAGTACGCTGGACCGAATCAAGAAACGCCGGCTCCAATACTGCCTATACACAGAATTACACTGAAGAAGTAGAGTATTTCAACCATAAAGACATCTTAATTGGACACGAAAGAGGTAAGCTTTTATATTATTCAGAAGTCATTAGACCTTTTTTCCTTTGGGAAGGTACCTTTTCAGTTTTTCTGAAGTAGTGTAATTCTGCTCCGGGCATAACACATAGCAGTTAAAGATTAGCAAAGTAGAAAGATTTGGGTTCTTGACATTCATCGTGTCTTAAGCCGAAATGCATGCAGGCATCTGCAAAGTGACTGCAAACTGCACTTAATTCTACTACCTCTGTACCCGACTTGGTTGGTGCCATACGCACTTGCAGTACCTTGCTACCTCACTTGTAAATTCTACTTAAATCCCATTCACTGATATTACTAATAAGTTTTCAAACAAAATGCTAAAATCTGCAGTCCAGTATTCGATTTTTTCCTTGCAGTCTGCTACCTTGGATCTTAAAAACTAAGCTTCAGTGAAGAAATGGAATAACATTTTTAAGTGGGTTAATAGGTGGTTTTCATTTTTAATATTGACACGCAAAATACTATAAAGAATTCATCATTGTTCTTTGATAAAGGATTTCTGTGGCTTATTTTGACATATGGTATCAACACCCCACGTGTTTTTTCCCTATTCTCCAGATCCTTTATAAATTTATATCAAGCATCTTAAAGGACAGTATCTATCATTATGATTGGTATCAAATCAGTTTTAGAAACCATTTCGGGTCATTAATTTTCTTTTCCGAGTATGATCCCTAACTTTGGAACGTGCATTCAGTGAAACCCGTGCCAGTCAAATGGAATTGAAAAGTATTCGGCACATTGGATTTGATTTTGGGTTGGAAAAGGGAGATAAACGGTTGTCAAGCGGAGAAGGGGTCCAGAGATTTTCAATCTATTGTTTAACTGTTACATTGTGGAAATTATAGGAGACTCTAAGCTTGTTTTTCTAAGTTTCCACCCTTTGTTAGAAGCGGTTCAATCCTGTTTCGGACCAGTTCTGGGGGGGTGGTGAGGAGGGGCGCTTGTTCTGCTCTCAGCAGATTGGTTACACGCGTCAGGTGGTGGCGATGACTTAATTCCTAGCCCAAGAAGAATATAATGTTAAAACTGGTTATGTAATTTTATGCTTCTCCTTTTTAATGCAGTATTTAGTTCAAATGTTGACGATTTTTCAAAAAGTACGGCACCTCTTTAAAATCTTTTTTTATATTAAAAAATACACATCCCTGAGGAAGTGCTAATGGAACTAAGACAAGTGTCGAAATGAAGGATGCATTGAGTTACCGCATGTAATTCGTTTTTTAAAGTATTAAGATGAAATCTGCTTAGTTGGGTTTTCACAGTTACACATAGGTAGTGTGCATCCTGAAATAATTTTTCATTAATATTACCAAGCAGTAACACTGGTAAGAAATGCAAATGCCTAATGACAGCCTTGGTATTTGGTGAAAAGCAGACACACGAGTTTGTGTTTGAACCTTTCCGGACATTGCAGCTTTTTATAAAATTGATAAGAAACAAAGGTTTTGAGGGAGTTGAGGCCTGCAGTGGGGTAAAAGTACAATAATGACTTACGGGGACAAACACAATTTCATTAGTTGCCCCCATGATTTCACGATAAAGAAACCATGTACACCGTACCCCCAGGAGATGCCCCTTAACCCCTGCAAAGCGTGGACGAGCTCTTAGCTGGAATAGTTTCAATGACTTAAAAAGTGGGACCTCTCAAACTAGCCTGGTAACTGAGACCCCGCCCCGGACGCCCGGCGATAGGCGGAGTCGCGTTTGTTAGCCTGTTGCTAAGGCGATGCTAGGCTCTGATTGGATTGGGCGCCGGCGGGTGGGGAGAGTGGGCTCGCGCCGGTTGGGGCGAGGCTTAGAACCGGCGTGCGCCGGTAAAGGTTCCTCCAGTGATTGCTTCCCCCCCGCCCCCCGCCGCGTCCCTTTCAGATCTTCTGGAGGTGCTGTGGCTCTTGTCACAGAATGTCGCATCTCACCTCGGCCTGCTTGGGGCCCCGCAAAGAAGTGATCGCGGGTTTCCGCAGAGTAGACGGGGAGAAGCTCCTGCTGGCCTCACAGGTGCCGAATGGCCCCTGGGCGTAACTTTAGCTCACAAACCTTTTTCAGAAGGAACTTGGGTATGCAAGGTTAGCAGGACCCCATTTCGACTGAAATTGCCGTTTTCCGGCTGAAAGATGTCAGGTGGCTTCTGTAAGCGTTGTCTCTTAGTTAAAACAAAGCGTGTTTCCCGACCTGTGCAGTCACCAGGCCGGCTATTTGACCTGAGGGAGCAGACGTAAAGGCTGGCCAGGAGGGGTAGAAGTGATACACCGAAACCTGGGGTGGGGGGGCTCTGCTAGTATTCTCTGACCCCTTCCCCATTGTTTCCCAGAGACTGTGAAGCCCTGTCCCCCTCCTCCCGTCCCAGTTTTCCTCACAGCAACTGTAAAGGTGTCAGGGTGGCCCGAGCCAGATCGAACCGGTCACCGGCTGGGGCGTTTAAAGCGGAAGCGCCGTGCTTCGATTGCCCCGCCCCCGCTCAGCAGGCTAGGCTGTGCGAACGCGAGCGCGAGCGCCGCGCGACGTATGCTGTATGTATAGCTGAGCGCGCGGGCAGCGGCGGCGCGCGGGCGGGCCGGCTGGGATCTGCTCGCGCCGGTTTAGGCCGGTCCGCTCCTGCTCCGGTCTAGTTCTTGATTGACAGCCCGGCACTTGTTTACCACGGCGGGGCCGTCGCCGTTCGCCTCAAAGAGAGTGCTGAGCTGGCACAAAAAGAACGAAAAGGAGAGGCAGGCAAACTTAAGGCGCCTTCGAGGGGAGCGAATTTAAATGGCCCCCAACTCACCAGTCAGTTTTCGGTGCTGAAATTCGTTCGAGGATTTGCTCAGGGGGCGAGGAAAATAGGACTGAGATAAAAAGGGAATCATCATGCTTTCTGAATAAAAGTACGGCAGATAAACCCTTTTTCCCCCCTTTTCTCTTATGATATAATGGAAGCATCACGTTGTGTCTCTTCAGTACTTTCGTGAGAGAAAGTTAAATGATAATACCAATTTCATCTACATTCATGGTTAATGTTAGCTTCTACGCTGAAAGACTGCATTAGTAAGACGTTTATGTAATTATATCACCTACTCAGAAGGCTAAAATAAGTCATTTTTAAGAATCCAGGATACTCTCCCACATTTTCATATATATATATGAAATTTTATATATATATGAAATTTTAAAAGTATTTGTTCTTAAGAAAATTGGTTATAACATGAAAGGTCATTCTAGCAATTGGAAACAACCTAATTAGAGTTCATTTTCCAAGGATGTGGAACAGTGTTGTTTCCCGGTAAGCCTTTTAAATCTTAAGATATATTTTTTACATGCAAATTTTTAGCTGTTGTTAGGACAAACTTAGTGTGAACATTTTAGATTCAATAAAGAATTTTTATTTTTAGCTCAAACTGACATTAAAATCACTGTTCCTTTTTTTCCCCAACATTTGACGAAGTTTTCTAATGGTTTTAAAATTGTAACATTCATGTCATCTGCATCAAAACTGACAGACTTTAAAAGTTTGTACAATTTTTATTTTATATATAGTCTTAACGATAAATTTTTAAGTAAACCATTCGAGACAAAGAGAACCTCTCAGAGATTTGAGCTCTGACTCGGTGTTGTACATGCAGATGCTTTACAGTGTGGGTCATATACCATTAAAAAAACTGCCTTTAAGGATGTAAGTATTGATTATCCCTATCTTACAGATGAGGCAACAGAAGAATTGGGATTTGTAGTTCACCCAAAGGAAGTTAAAAAGTTAGAATTAAGATCTCTCAGACTCCAAAGCTTGTGGCCTTAATAATATAGGAGTGCCTTTAGAGTATTGCCACCAGGAAGAGTATGAAAAGGCTTAATATCCAGTCTTTGTTTTCTTTTTCTGTTTGTTTTAGATGATGATAATTCAGAAGAAGGTTTCAACACTATTCATTCAGGAAGGCATGAATATGCATTCAGCTTCGAGCTTCCACAGACGTAAGTATTATGAGTAACAGGCATTTTTCATAAACCTCCATTCTTCTAAAGTTAAAATTATTCTAAATTTAAATATTTTTAGTTTAAAAAAAAAAAACCCTTTTCATCACTGAATGTTGCTAGAGGAAAACAATACACTAAAAAAAAGCAGCTGCTTTTTAATGTAGCCTGGCAAAATTATAGAAAGCAAAGCTCAATTCTTAGTACTCTGTCTCAAAATCTATGAGGTCTTTAAAACTTAAATATTTCATGTACCCTGAGTGAATTGGAAGGTACTAGGCAAATGGAAGCACTTCCTATTTTATCATCAGTTGACATTAGCAGAAATTTAGGACTTATCAAGTCTCTTACTCAGTAATTTATAAAAATCCAATGTTTTATCTTTTCTGCTGATGCTAACCCACAGCAGTAAGGTAAAAAGATAACTAATTAGGAATATCCTAACTTTAAAAGTAAAGTTCTTTCGATATGAATTCAGTAGCTTCTGTGCAAAGAGCTATTGAAAAAGTCATACAACTGATAATATGACCTGGACTTAATAGGAAACACCCATCATATAACTGCATATAAGGCAGGGAATACAGTTTGGAAAAAGAAAAGTGGTTTGTTCTTAGTATAAAAATAGATCATTAAAAGAAATTATACCCCCCCCCCCGCAATTTTCTTAATATCTTTGTTAATTCTAGGGGTACCTGGGTGGCTCGGTCCTTAGGCGTCTGCCTTTGGTTCAGTTCATGATCCCAGGGTCCCAGAATCCAGCCCACCATTGGGCTCCCTGCTCTGAAGGAAGCCTGTTTCTCCCTCTCTCACTCCCCCTGCTTGTGTCCTCTCTCTCACTGTGTTTCTGTCAAAGAAAAATCTTTAAAAAAAAAACAAAAAACTTTAATTCTGGTACTTGAGTTGTTAATATGCAGATAGAATTCATAAATGGTATTTTTCAGAGTATTCTATTTACCATATTACTTAACATCATTTTAAATGTAATGCCTCAGTCTACTTCTAAGAGAAATACTGTAAGCTTGTGAATATAATGCTACTGCTGGGTCTGACTAGTTTTATGTATAAACCAGAGGCATTTAAAATGGACTCTGTAATACTAACCTAAATACTGCATTTTTAATTTTCCATGCTATACTTGTTAATGCAGGAATCTAAAATGCAAAAAAAAAATCTGTAAAAACAGCACTCCTTTTTATGCTAATCAAAGTTAGCACTTTACCTAGTAAATAACTGAACACTGGGCAAAGAGACTAAACTCACTGAAATAAAACCCTTAAAATTAAAATCTGGGAGAGGTGAAAACTTCTTGATATAGATTAATAGAAATCTTATTCTATTGATATAGATTAATAGAAATGTTTCTTTCTCTTATTAAGCCTATAAAGTTAGAAAACATGGCCAAAAAGAGAACATAAGAAAACTAGGAAATTGAAAAGCAGCTTTTCAATTTTCAGCAGACTTTGTAAAAGGTGAAATTATAACAACTGTTCTAAGCATTTTCTAGACCTTCTTACTTACTATAAAAGAGATAATTCCTAGCCAGTGTGTAGACTTTCTCAATAGAAATACTAAAACCACTCTTAACTTTGTTTTTAAATTTTCAACTTTTCAAGAATTGATTTCCAGACTTTCATAATTTTGCCAGCAGCATTAAAAGTAGCATCTTCTCAATTTAAAGGGATTGTATTCTAGCTTTTTAAAGCAAAATTTCTATGATACTTTAGTGTTAGCTATTGTTTTTTGGAAAACAGGTTCCCCCCACCAATGACTTATCCCTTTGGAAATTAAAAAAATTCTGTTTGCTACCTCATTGATAAATAAACAATGCAATATAGTAACACTTCTATGCTGACCAACTGTATAATTATTAAAAAGAGGTATAAAATTAATATATTGAACTTTATATTCTGCACAGACCACTTGCTACCTCATTCGAAGGCCGACATGGCAGTGTGCGCTATTGGGTGAAAGCCGAATTGCACAGGCCTTGGCTTCTACCAGTAAAATTAAAGAAGGAATTTACAGTCTTTGAGCATATAGATATCAACACTCCTTCATTACTGGTAAGAACTGACTGAATTCTTCATTCTTCATTTTTGGTATATAAATACTAAAAACAGTCACCTGAACTATGCAGTCTGCATACATTCAAAATAGTGATTTTAAATTCCATAAATATTTATTTTTAAAAATATAGTCGAGTACACAAATTAGTGAAGAATATGCTCATATTTTCTGACGTAACACCTTTAAGAAAATTTTAAGACTAAAAACAGCATGTGGTACAAAATAATTCTTACTGGGAAGTTAAAAGAATAACAAAAAGCAGATTCATTTCCTGGATAATTTCAGTGGAGGAGGAACAGCAGTATCAATTATTATTATAAGACAATATCACTTACCATTGAAAGATCATTATCTAAAATTTGGACTGCATTTGCATATTCCAATATAGGGATAGTTGTCAAGTGACGGGGAGATTCTCACTTTCATGAACAATCAATTATATTTTAAAAGAAATCCTTTTTAATTGCACTTTTTCATAAGATTCAAATTTTACTTCAAAAATATTTGGTTTAAACAAAGATGATAAAGATGATAACATCTTTAAGCAAATAAAAATCTTAAAAATGAGTTTTTCCTTTTTTCACATAACTGATTTTTATATTCTCAAAGAAAGATGTTAACATTTGGAATTACAACCAAGTTGCTTTTCAAGCTGTCCTTTTTTTTTTTTAAAGGCAGTTTAAGTGGAATGTGGAAAGGGTTTTTTTGTTTGGTTGGTTGGTTGGTTTTTAATTACTATGTATGTAAATAATGTGAGCTAAAACTGTGTTCATAGAATATGACGTTAAGTCCTCTACTCCTTTTTTTAATTGGATAGAGATGTAAATAAAAAGAACTGAATAATTCAGAGGTCACTGGTTAGTTTTTAAAAAGTATATTTAAATACACTTGGAAAAAAGCAACACTGCTTTTAATTTTAATTCTCCAAAAATTTAGGATTTTAGTTTAAAATATTCTGTTAGGATACACTGTCCTAACTTGTGCATTGACCTTTCTCTACAAATTTATTTCTTACAGTCACCCCAAGCAGGCACAAAAGAAAAGACTCTCTGTTGCTGGTTCTGTACCTCAGGCCCAATATCCTTAAGTGCCAAAATCGAAAGGAAGGGCTATACCCCAGGTATGTAGGAGATGGATTCCCACAGAAAACAATCTTTCTTTACTCAGCTTTTGTGTAGTAAGTGTATAGTATTTTTACTAAGTGCAAACATAATACAGTATTCTTTGGTAAAGTTAACCCAGTTTTCTTTAATAAATGGGAATGTAGTGTCCATTTTTAAATAGCTATTAGAATTATAGAAATGAACTACTCATTTCTAAGTTACTTGCACTTTTCGGACTGTTTTTCATCCATGAAGTCCATTGAATTTTTAGATTTTGGCTTAAGAATCTACATTGTTGGAGGTTTGGGTGTTTTTTGTTTAACAGTAGACATATTTTTTCCCTCTAGGTGAATCAATTCAGATATTTGCTGAGATTGAGAACTGCTCTTCCCGAATGGTAGTGCCAAAGGCAGCCATTTACCAAACACAGGCCTTCTATGCCAAAGGGAAAATGAAGGAAGTAAAACAGCTTGTGGCTAATTTGCGTGGGGAATCCTTATCATCTGGAAAGACAGATACATGGAATGGAAAGTTGCTGAAAATTCCACCAGTTTCTCCCTCTATCCTCGACTGTAGCATAATTCGTGTGGAATATTCACTAATGGTAGGTACAGATTTAAGGGTTTGTTGTTAGTAAAGTCATAAGGATATCATTTTATCTTTTCCCAGGATTTGGTTTTTATATTCTGTGTATTATATATACAGATATATGTAAACCTTTAATTTGAATTGCAATTACTGATTTTACCTCACATGTAAATGTATTACACAGTATTATATGTAGCAGAGGAATTTTTATAATAAGTAAATGAAGGCCTAAGATAACATTAAAATTGGGTTATTAGTTTTTAAAAAAAGAAATAATGCTTATAATTCTAAACCTACCGTCTCCTTTCAATGTTTAGGTATATGTGGATATTCCTGGAGCTATGGATTTATTTCTTAATTTGCCACTTGTCATTGGTACCATTCCTCTACATCCATTTGGTAGTAGAACCTCAAGTGTAAGCAGTCAGTGTAGCATGAATATGAACTGGCTTGGTTTATCTCTACGTGAAAGACCTGAAGGTAATTTGATAATGCATGTTTAAGCCTAATATCTTATTATTTTGAAGAATGTAATTTTGCCTCTAATATTTTATGATTAAACATTTGTCTATACCTGTAGAAAGTAGATGTGTCCCTAATGTTAGATTTAAAACATATATCCCCTTAGTTTTAATCACAAAACAATTACTATTTTTATCTTGACATTCCTTTTTAATACCTACTATTCTGTGTATTTTGACATGCATAAGAACATGGTGTTCGAATTGCGTGTATCTTTTTCCTTCAGCACCACCCAGCTATGCAGAAGTGGTAACAGAGGAACAAAGGCGGAACAATCTTGCACCAGTGAGTGCTTGTGATGACTTTGAGAGAGCGCTTCAAGGACCATTGTTTGCATATATCCAGGAGTTTAGGTTCTTGCCTCCACCTCTTTATTCAGAGGTAAGCACCGGCTCCTTAAGTTTGAAAATGGGCTGACTCACCTGGGAAATGGCATTACAGACTTTTAAAAAACTACAGTTAGGTTTTGATTCTCTTATACTAATAGAAAAACATAACTTAGAACAACAGGATTAAACTTATTAGGTTAAATTTAATAAGTGGCATTCTTGTATTATTGGAGAAATAGGGATAATGATCTAACCTCATTCTCACAAAATGCCAGGTAAAGAATAATTCGTATTTTAAAGCATCAAGAGGAATGGCATTTTATAAGTATCAACTACTTAAGTTGCTAGAATTTATCTTATTTGTCATCCTTTTCCAATTTAATTTTTGCATATTTTAACATTCCCAGTCGTAGGGGAAAATAATATACTTGCAAAAACAGGTTATATAAACATTTCTACACTGAATATTTGTATTCATCTCATATTGATGACCACTAAGCATTTACATGAGTAAAACTTGGCTCTTCTTGGGAGAAGCTCACAGACTGATGAGAAGAACAAACTTAGAAGCAAAATATTCCATAACAATGTAATAGGAATGTACACAGTTCATTTGAAGAGCCGTTCATTAGGCCCTGGAAATCAGGAAAGTCTTCCCTGGGAAGATGGTTGTTAAGTCAGATCTTCAGAATACATCTTAATGTATATTGTGCAGGGCTCTAAAGTTGGCCTTGATACCACTAAAATGCCAGGTAATTTTGTAAATCACTAGAATCAACCCTATCCTTTTGGTGATCATAGATTAGCTATTAACAATGAAATATTACTACCAAATAAGACCTAAGTGGGACTGCTTCACTCTGTAAGAAATTGCTGCTTTTCCCCCCTTAAGGTCATGACTGGAAGGGTCCATTTTCCTCCAGATGCGGTTAATGGAAGATCCACTTTATTCATTAATTATAGGATATTTAGAATTTGTTCTTGGAAATTCTTGATTAGCCATAATTTTTCTATCCCACTATTTCATTTCACAAAATTTTCCTTTACGTGCTAAAAATGTTCTCCCACTTACTGCAGATTTCAGTACTACATTTTTATGCTGATGTTTCTACCTTAAGTCAGTAATTTCTGATTTGATCTGAGACTTTCTGGCTCTACAACAGGCATTTTAAAAGAATGGCAATCTCAGTATCCACTTTTAAGCAATTTGTGGCAAAATTCTACTACCTTCTTTTAAAACTTGTAAAATCCTAAATTGGTTCAGAATGTGATTCAGTTAACATAAAAGGGGGGAAGTTGTAGATTGTATTAAGGTGTTTTCTCTTATCATTAAAAGTTACTAGTTTTTTTTCCTTCAAAAACATATTTTTACCTAAGTTTTGTGAGGCACTTTGCAAATGCAAATAAAAATGGGTCTTGTTCAAAACATGCTTCAGTAAAAGAAATGTATTAAAGCCATCCTCTCTGTACCGGAGAAGCAACTGAAGTATATTCAGTTTGCTTCAATATATGTGCATATGAAAATCTCTCTAATCATAGAGAAGGTGGGCAGATTCTATAGAGCATCTGGGGTTTAGCATTGCTATTTCTTGATACAGGCCCTCTCTGGTGTTTTACATTCATAGGTTATTCAAATAAGCACCAATTGGGAACACTGTTTACACAACTGCATTCTTCCCAAAATCTAAAAGAGATGAGTTTACTTTTTTGTAAAAGGATGTAAAGGGATACTTTACAGAAGGAGATCATTATTACAAAAATGTTCTCCACTATGTATTTGAGTCTTAAGTGCTACTAAATGCTGAGTAAAATACTATATGGGCATACCTTTATAAATATTATTAATCTAGTAATTAAATAGGGATGTTATAGATAATAACTTGTATCCTTTTTTCCCTTTCACTGCATTCTGTGTATGTTCTGACTCAATTCCTCAGTAGTATTTAGAATGTTAGTCAAAGCTGCATTTTTACTAGACTTTATCAAATAACTTTGTAATTTTTTTTCACTTTTCTTTTTAGATTGATCCAAATCCTGATCAATCAGCAGATGATAGACCATCCTGCCCCTCTCGTTGAAGGAACACTTGGTCAAATCAAGTTGATGTGGGTTCCGAACTGTATCTCTTCCCAGATGAGGACAGAGAAGTATCTTGGAGACACGTTTTCAGAGGAAGTGGAATTGCTTTTGCCCAGAAAAATGGCAAATACATGAAACAACCAGTGATCATGCTTTAGAAGCCTACAGCAACATTTGGGGACTGCTCCAACATGCTTGGAAGATCTAAGCTTTTTCTCCTTTAAAACAGGCACATAGTAAGAGCAGTCTTCTTAGCCTATGGTCATACGTGTCAAGACACCACCTTGTAAAGAGGGATGATTTCCTTCTTTTGATTTGAAAATTTGCACATGCTCAATGCTTACATTGTGCAGTTCAGATGTCACTACAGCTTTTTTTTTTCCATTTATGCCGGACTCTTGATATTGATACTCTTTAAAAACTTGTTTGCGATCAGCACAACAAGGAACAAAAGAAAGCTTTGAAAAAACTTTAACATGAAAAAAACGCACTGACTTTTTTTTTTTAATTTAATATAGCCTGGACTTTACCTGCGTATGCACATGCTCAGAAATGTCCTACTAGGCTGACCATGTATCACCTCTTCAGCTTGGATCCTATTGTGGATTTATTTACAAACATCAAATGCCTTCAAGCCAATCCTTCTTGCTGTATGTTTTGCAGCCTACTGTAGTAGATACGCAACAGATATGTGGGAAAAGAGATAAGAGGAGGAAGCTAATAAGAGACTTTGTCAAGATTGTATACCTTCTTGGTTTCTTTTAAGAATTTGTTGCCTTTCTACTATCACAGCAAAGCAGCATTTTGTTACTGACTGCCTAAAATCACTTAATCTCAGGTGAACGCATCACTTGCCAAACTGTTGGAATGCTATTTGTGTTTTGTTGCACTGTTGAGTTATTTTGTTTGTTTGTTTGGTTGGTTGGTTGGCTTTTTGGAGAGGGAAATTTGGAAAAGGGACATACACAAAAGTGATAACCCACCCACATTCCCTTTTTATCATTACATAAAAGAAGAAACTAGCAGAGCTAAGACTGGAGTAAAGAAAGGCAGTATGGCAGGCACCAGCAAAGAGTTAAGGGCTTGTTGCTCTTAAAAATTATTGTTATTTTTATTATTTTAAGAGTATGGAAATTTCCAGTCACTGGAGAGGAGGAGAAAGTGCATTTATTTTTATAACAGAGTTACTTAATTACCTCCAAAACACATACATTGGATGTCATTTTTGCTGGTGCAGAGTGTTTTACTGAGCAGGAATATATATATTCAGGTTACGATTAGAGAGCTTAATTTATACATTTCCTATCCTGCTCAAGCTTCTCAGAGCTTGAAAACCCAAGTTTATTCTAAAAGTGTATAACTTCAAAATTACAAGTACTAGAATGTGTGCTAGAATGAGAACTCTTCTATTTTTGTGGGTTTTTTTAGTGAAAGTATTTTTTCCATTACCCTAAAGAACATTTTGCTAAACATGAAAAACCACTCACTTTGAGTATATATATAGATCGTAAGAGCAACCACATCAGTAAATTATAGTTTATATTAAAGATAATTTACAGTTGGCTCGTAACAAATAAACCAGCATTCATGATGACACCTAAAAACCGTTTTCCAAGGTACCAAATGTACTAATGGTCTTATTTTAGAAGGAATTCCGCTCTGATGTTTTTAATGAAAATCAGCATCTGTGATGTTGCAACATACATGTGGAATAGGTATTACATCTATCCTGCCATTTAACCCCACAGTTAATAAAGTGGCTGAAAATAATAGTAACTCTGGCTTGGTGCTTGACCTGATTAAATACTGTCTTAAAGCTTCATACAAAACAAATAGGCTTTTCCATAAGTGGCCTTTAAGAAAACATGGAAGACAATTCATGTTTGAAAAATGCTGACAGGGTGAAGAAAGCCCAGCGTAAAAATGAATCGCGTTTTAAGTGATTCGGTAAAGGGTTTGGGCTCCCGTAGCAAACTGATACTAGATAATAAGGAAATGGGGGTGAAATATTTTTTTATTGTTGTTAAATCATTTTGTGAATGTCCCCCTCAAAAGAAGCTAATGGAATATTTGGCATAAAGGGCATTTGGTGGTTTTATTTTTGTTGGGGGGGGTTGTCTGAAAATCCCTTTTCTTTTTCTCTTTTTATGTCTAACTGACTAGGGAACAATTGTTGATATGCATAGCATTGGAATACTTAATCACCATATACTCTTATAAATAACACATGAAGCAAGAATGACCAATATTCGATAATTGGCACTGAGTCACAAAATAAAATGTGATTTAATTTTAAATATATATAAAACTTTATCAAATAGAGTTTTATTTACCCCATTAAAGTATTTCTTTACTTTCTTATTTAGAGGCATTACTTTACTCTTTTCTAAATATTGGTCAATTCCTGACATAAGATGTGAGGTTCACACTTGTATTCCAGTACTAAGATAGATTCCTGATTTTGCAATTAGGAAAAGTAAAATCCAAAACGTTAGCAAAACAAAGTGCAATATTAAATGTTTGCTTTATAGATTATATTCTATGGCTGTTTGTAATTTCCCTTTTTTTCCTGTTTTATTTGGTGCTGAATATGTCCTTGTAGGCTCTGTTTTAAGAAGACAATATGTGGGAAATGATTTAATTTTTCCTATTGCTCTTCCTTGTGGAAAATAAAGTGTTCTGTTTTTTTTCTTTTTTGTAAAATTGTTTGGAATTTGACTCTTGATCATGTCAGTAACTCATCATACATGCAAACACTATGAGAATTAAAATTAAACTCTATTTTATGCCAATCTGGGTAAGAATTGCTTCAAGACAAAGAATTACTGAAGCCTTAAAAGGAATTTTTAACACTAATTATCAATGTTTGGCTTAATAATCCATCAAATTATGGATCCTTTTTTTTTTTTTTAATAAAACCTGTAAGTTCATTATATAAATTCCAGCCCTCTATATGAACCAAATTTAACCAGGTAAAATAGTTCACTTTCAGGTACCAATTTCTCTTGTTGTGATGTGTCCAAGTTTCTAGTATTTCAAGAGCACATAAATTTAACATCTTACAAAAATGTTTATTTCTAAAATTTTAAACAACCACGAGTATTCCTTTTCTTAAAGAATGTGCGGATCTGGCAATGATTTGTAACATTAGAAGTACTTATTTAGAAAATAAGCTTATTTCAGTATTTATATATTCATAGATCAACTTAAGTTGTATATGTGCTTTGCTATATAATTCACCCATATTCTCAAACGTGTACACACATATAAAGTGTTACAAAGGAACATTTAGACAATATATAATCAATTTTACAGAAATAAGAGCTAGCAATCTATACAATGCCTTTATACAATAAGGAATAATAATGGAAGAATCATAGCATGAGAAGGGGAGACATAGGTTTTGGGTTCTGAACTTTAGATGGAGCCTTAAACAAGATGGGTGAATTCTGATGTCTTAATCTACAAAGTGGAAAAGTAGTAGGTATCCAAAGTCCCCTTCATCACTGAGGCACAAGGTTATAATACATGTTTAGGTAAAGAAATAATTCTCTAAGTCAATTATAAACACTGGGAATGAACCACATTGCTTCTAAATTTGTATTAGAATACTTTTAGATTGAGTTAAGTATATATGTTTCAAGTTACATACAATTGACAGTTACCTGGCTCTGCTTTTGCATTGTCATCTATACTTAAACTCTTTGCCACCACTTAGGATTTAATGAATGGCCTAGCTTAGTGTATTTTTCAGGCTTATAATTTAACAGAAAAGACTAGCTTAAGTAAAAAACTATTAACCAGTAATTCCAAGGATGAACTATATTAAATACATTCAGATCCAGATTAACCCAAATGCTTTGAGGACACATTCTTGTCTCTCATCTCTGTTCACTTACCCTTTTTCATATTAGCCTTATTTAATATCAGATGGGCCATGAAAGATGACCCCAGCTTCTATAGCTCCGGGAGGAAAAGCCATCTTGACTCCAAATCACTTGTTAGAGGAGATTGGCCAATATTTGCATTATGTCTCATGCCATTAGAATGGGTTTCCCAACAGAAGTCTGTTTTCAGAAGAAGGAAGAACAGAGTTACTATATATTCATGCTATTTCAAATGTTGTCCAAACCAGCAGCAAAGCATCACTTAAGAAGTACATTAGAGGGGCGCCAGGGTGGCTCAGTTGGTTAAGCCACTGCCTTCAGCTCAGGTCATGATCCTGGAGGAGTCCCGCATCTCAGGCTCCCGGCTCCGTAGGGAGTCTGCTTGTCCCTCTGACCTTCTCCCCTCTCATGCTCTCTCTCACTCACTCTCTCTCTCAAATAAAATATTTTTAAAATAAGTGCATTAGAAAAACAGTATCCCAGAATACTGCCCCAATATCTGTTTACATGATTTCCAGGTAATTTGTAAGAAGCTCTGTAGCACACCGAAGAAAAGTAAGAAATGAAAACACAACAGATAACTTTGTTTTCATGAGTCCCAAACTGTAACTGAGCTGAGGATTTGGAGTACTTAATAAGTGAAAAATAACCATACCTTTCTTTTTAAAAATTTTTTCATTTGAAAGAAAGAGAGCATGCGTGCATGAGCAGAGGGGAGGGGCAGAGGGAGAGGGAGAAGCAGGCTCTCCATAGGGAGCCCAAGATCCTGGGATCCTGACCTGAGCCAAGGCAGCTGCTTAACTGACTAACCTCCCAAGTCCCCCAATCATGCCATTTTAAATCCCAAAGCCTGTTTATGGCTTGCTATTTTTGAGATACAACTTTGTAACTACCATAATAATAAATAGTATACCTTCAGAATTCCTATACCAACAATCAGCATTTCTCAAAACAACCATGACTGAATGATGAAATATTTTGCCTTTTTATTTCTTGATTGCAAAATCAATAGGAGATGCATTTTGCAATCCATGAGAGAAAAATTTATTGATATAAGAAAATTAATTTGTCTTTTGAGGAATGTAGTCTGCAATTTAGGAATATGTGGGAAATACATAAATACAGAAATGTGATACATGAATATGTCAAATCCAAGACAACCAGTAGTTTAAAAATCCAAACACACAACCCCAACTGGAAATAGAACCAGTATCACTCTCTTCGTTGAACAGTACGAAGTTAAACATACAAGTAAAAAAATATCTTTTTTCAAACCAGCTTCACAGACACCAACTTAGGTAAATGAAATCACGGTATTATAGACTCGAGAAGCTTTTTTTTCCCAGGACGCCAGGATCATGACCTGAATCAAAGGCAGATGCTTATTGACTGAGCCACCCAGGCACCCAACGTTAGGAATTTCTGATATATTTAGTTAATTCTAAATGGAAATGGATTTTTGCAACTTCTAAATTGAAGACTTACATAAGTTCTCAACATCAATTTCCAATCTAAACAAAAGGATTATTACTTCAGGCAATGATAGGTCGCTGGCAACATTAATAAAGTTAAAACAGTGAGTCAAAAATCTTAACAGTGAATAAAAGGATGGGAAAGATTATATAAACATATTGTCCTAACCTAAGTCTGACAGCAATGATGAAAACAGATGAAAGCAAATTATTGCGCTCTTACTACTGTAGATGGCATGAATTTTTGCCAAAAGGAGAAGCTATCTGATCCTTACTGAATATTGGAATCTGTACTTATTAGATAACTTTTCTCTAGTGAAGTATTAGGGTAAATAATGATAGAAATGCAAAAAAAAAAAAAAAAAAGCTAGAATAAGCAGCCAGTTTCTGCTTTGCTTCTTTTACTTTAAGGAAATCAACATTTCTACTTTCAAACGCAAGACACACTTTAATAATACACGTCTTGACCAAACTGAATCCCAAAAGGTAGTACTCAAGATGTTTAGAACAATAGGAAAATAACAGGAAACTAAGATACAGCACACACATCACATAGACAAACAGGATGCTGGCAGCCTAGAAAAGCATACCCATAATGCACAACAACAAAATCACATACGCATTCTCTTCCAAAATGGTTGATTCCAAAATGACAAAAGTAGAGGAGAAAATATTCTCTCCCCTTACTATTCCTCCGTCGATTTGGAGAGTCAACTTTGGGAAACCCTTGTGAAGCAACAACCATAGGAATGCATGCTGTATAGGGAACAGTGGACAAATGCTTGGGTGAGTGAGTTTTTATTAGAGCCTTGGGCAGACTGACCAGGAAAAGCCTAATAAATTCCCTCATTACATTATCCTTCAAATTAGTTTCCTACTGGCTGCCTCAACAAACTACTTCAAACCAGAAGACTTAAAACTATTGAAATTTATTGTCCCACAGTTCTGGGAGATACAAGTACAAAATCATGGCATGTTCTTCTGAAGTCTCTAGAGGCCGATCTTTCCTTGCCTCTTCTTGCTTCTGGTGGCAGCTGGACATCTTTGGCAGTCCTTCGCTTGTGCATCACCTGAATATCTCCCTTTTTTATCTAATGGCCCTCTTCTGCCAGTATTATCTCTGTCATCTTCTATGGATTTCTCCTCTGAATCTCTCTTCATCAACATATAAGAATCCAGTCATAGTCATGCTGGATTAAGAACTTACCCTACTGCAGTACAACTTTATATTAACTAATTACATCTGCAATGACCCTGTTCCAAATAAAGTAATATTCTGAGATACTGGGGATTAGAGCTTCAAACCTTTTTGGGAGACACAATTCAACTCATAACAACTTCCATTCCTCCAAAAAATAAAGCACGGTAACAAAGTAGTGCCTACAAGGAAAAGGAACCTATTTAGAGGAACTACATTTGGCTATTCCTCACTTTATAGACCAGATTTAGTCCTGAACTGTAAAATCACTATACAGCAAAGGAAACATTCCCTCCCCACTACCCTCTTTTTTCCTGATGAGATACTGTGGGAGGTGAGTGCTCATCAGAGAGATAAGAAACCTAAGTTCTGGTCCACAGACACTAAGTGGCTGAATGAACTTGAACAAGTCCTCTGACTTTTCTGATGTTCCATTTCCTGCTTCCTTTTTTAAAATTTAAGTTCATTAACATATAATATATTATTAGTTTCAGAGGTAGAGGTCAGTGATTCAGCAGTCTTATATAATACCCAGTGCTCATTACATCACATGCCCTCCTTAATGTCCATCACCGAGTTCACCCATCCCTCCATCTCCCTCCCTTCCAGCAACCCTCAATTTATTTCCTATGATTAAGAGTCATAATTTTATGGTTTGTCTCCCTCTCTGATTTCATCGCTTTATTTTTTCCTCTCCTCCCCTATAATCCTGTTGTTTCTTAAATTCTACATATGAGTGAGATATAATTGTCTTTCTCTAACTGACCTATTTTGTTTAGCATAATAACCTCTAGTTCCATCCACATCATTAAAAATGGCAAGATTTCATTTTTTGATGGCTGAGTAGTATTTCATTGTATATATATACCACATCTTCTTTATCCACTCATCTTTGACAGACATTTGGACTCTTTCCATATTTTAGCTATTGTGGACATTGCTGCTATGAACATTGAGGTGTGTGTGCCTCTCTGAATCACTATATTTATATTCTTTGGATCAATACCTAGCAGTGAAATTGCTGGGTAATAGGTTAGCTCTATTTTTAATTTTTTAAGGAACCTCCATACTGTTTATCAGAGTGGCTGCACCAGTTTGCATTCCCACCAACAGCATAAGAAGCTCCCCTTTCTCTGAATCCTTGTCAACATCTGTCATTTCCTGACTTGTTAACTTTAGCCATTTCTGACTGGTAGGAGGTGTTATCTCATTGTGGTTTTGATTTGGACTTTTCTGATGCCAAGTGATTGTGGGACCCCAGAAATTCAACAAAAGTCCCCTACCCCTCAACAAGCAGAGCAAGACTAACTCCATCTTGTGCTACACCCACCATCTCATGTATAACCCCCACATGACATGCTTATTGCTTGAGACACTCCCCCACCCTAGTCAAGCTGCTGAGCACACTCTTACTGGGAACCAGCTCAAATAGGAATGCGGAACCCCCTAACCGCCAAAGAAAATAAACCCTGCCTTTTGCCCGCCAAGGGTCTGGTGGCTGCTGGTGGGGAGATGGTCATGGCTTATATGGATTGGCCAGGAGCCAGGGGGTCCAGTGGCGAGATGTGGTCAACTTACTTGAACTTTAGTGATGTCCTTCCATATTCTTGTTGGCTAACTCAGGGGTGGGCAAGACCAGGGTTGGGCAATAATCTTACATTCGCACACGGTTTTTCTAGGGAGGGATCAGGCACCTGCATGCCAATTCAGACCAGAGTGACAGGCTAGTTCAAACAGTTACTATAGGGTAAATTATAATTCAATTGGCCACCTGTGTGTGGACTGACATGACTTTGCAACTTTCTGTTTGTGTTACAATCTCCTTGGCCACTGGCCCCTATAAAACTGCTACACCTCTTAACTTCAGGGCCCAAGTCACTGCTCTACTGTGTCCGGTATACTTGGGCCCAAGCTTGAGCTTGCAAATAAACCCTTGTGTGTTTGCATTCGTACCAGCTCCTTGGTGGTCTCTCGGATTCAAAATTGGGAGCATTACAGTGATGTTGAGGATTTTTTTCATGTGTCTGTTGGCCATTTGAAAAAATGTCTGTTCATGTCTTCTGTCCATTTCGTGGCTGGATTATTTGGTTTTTGGATGTTGAGTTTGATAAATACTTTATAGATTTTAGATACTAGCCCTTTATCTGATAAGACATTTTTCAATATCTTCTCCCATTCTGTTGGTTGTCTTTTGGTTTTATTGACAGTTTTTGGTTTTCTGTGCAAAAGCTTTTTATCTTGATGAAGTCCCAATAGTTCATTTTCACTTTTGTTTCCCTTGCCTTTGGAGACTTGTCTAGCAAAAAGTTGCTGCAGCCAAGGTCACAGAGGTTGCTGCCTGTGTTCTCCTCTAGGATTTTGATGGATTCCTGTCTTACATTAGGTCTTTTATCCCTTTGAGTCTATTTTTGTATATGGTGTAAGGAAATGGTCCAGTTTCATTCTTGTGCATGTGGCTGTCCAATTTCCCCAACACCATTTATTGAAGAGACTGTCTTATTTCCATTGGGCATTCCTCCTGCTTTGTTGATGATTAGTTGACCATAGAGTTGAGGGTCCATTTCTGGGTTCTCTATTGTGTTCCATTGATGTGTTTGTCTGTTTTTGTTCCAGTACCATATGTCTTAATTATTACAGCTTTGTAATAGACCTTGAACAGTAAAAACTCATCATATTCTTTTAAAGGTAGCCATGATATCATCCAATAACCTGGTGTTTTGGAAAGTACACTGTCCGGAATCAAGAATCCTTAATTCCAGTCTCCCCCTAGCTAGCTGATCCCAATGTAACCACTAATGAACTCTCTGAATCTCGGTTTCTTCATTCTTTTTTTTTTTTTTTAAAGATTTTATTTATTTGGGGCACCTGGGTGGCTCAGTTGGTTAAACGACTGCTTTCAGCTCAGGTCATGATCCCGGAGACCCGGGATCTAGCCCCACAACGGGCTCCCTGCTCTGCAGGAAGCCTGCTTCTCCCTCTCTCAGTCCCTCTGCTTGTGTTCCGTCTCTCGCTGTGTTTCTCTCTGTCAAATAAATAAATAAAATCTAAAAAAAAAAAAAGATTTTATTTATTTGACAGAGAGAAACACAGCCAGAGAGGGAACACGAGCAGGGGGAGTGAGAGAGGGAGAAGCAGGCTTTCCTGCCGAGCAGGGAGCCCAATGTGGGGCTCAATCCCGGGTCTCCGGGATCATGACCTGAGCTGAAGGCAGTCACTTAACCAACTGAGCCACACAGGCGCCCGGAGGGAGAGAGAGAATCTTAAACAGGCTCCATGCCAGGCACAGAGACTGACAAGGGAGCTAGATCTCATGAACCTCAGTTTATGACCCAATCCAAAGTCAAGACTCAGACATGCAATTGACTGAGCTACTGAGGCACCCCAAAAACATGTATACCTTAATGAAACAATACTTTATTGCCAAAAAAGATTAACCACCATATGAGCTTTCAGCAAGCTGTAATCTTTTGACTGGTGGAGGTTTGATGGCTGCTGTCTGATCAGGGTGGTGGCTGCTGAAGACTGGAGTGGTAGTTGTAATTTCCTTTTTTTCTTTTAATGTAAACTCTGTGTCCAAAGTAGGGTTCAGAGTCACAAACCCAAGATCAAGAGTCGCATGCTCTACCAACTGAGCAGCCAGGCACCCTTGGTTGTGGTAACTTCTTAAAACAAAACAACAATGAAGTTTGCCACATCATTAGACTCTTCCATTCATGAATAATTTCTCTATAGCATGTGAGGCTGTTTGATAGCATTTTACATATAGTAAATTGAAATTGAAATTAATCCTCTCAACCCCTGCTGCTATCTTATAAACTAAGTTTACATAATATTCTAAATCTCTTATTGTCATTTCAACAGTCTTCACAGCATCTTTACCAGGTGCAGATTCTATCTCAAGAAACTACTTCTGGGCACCTGGTGGCTCAGGACCCCTTTGGCTCGGGTCGTGATGTCAGGGTCCTGAAATCAAGTCCCACATTGGCATTCCTGCTCTGCAGGAAGCCTACTTCTCCCCTCTCACTCCCCCTGCTTCTGTTACCTCTCTCAATGTCTCCCTCTCTGTCAAATAAATAAAATATTTTTAAAAAAATTAAAAGTTTAGGGGCACATGGTGGCTTAGTCATTAAGCATCTGCCTTCGACTCGGGTCATGATCCCAGAGTCCTGGGATCGAGCCTCACATCAGGCTCCCTGCTCTGCGGGAAGCCTGCTTCTCCCTCTCTCATTCCCTTTGCTTGTGTTTCCTCTCTAGCTGTGTTTCTCTCTGTCAAATAAATAAATAAAATCTTTAAAGAAAATAATAATAATTAACACTTAAAAGTTAGGGCACCTGGTGCAGACAGTCAATACAGCATGAGACTCTTGATCTTTGGATTGTTAAATTCAAGCCCCACGTTGGTTGTAGAGATTATTTAAAAATAAAATCTTTTTTAAAAATGCATATATACATAAACACTTGAAAGCCAAAATTACTCCTTAATCCATGGACTGTAGAATGGACATGGTACTAACAGGATGAAAACAACATTCATCTCATTGTCCATCTCTACCAAAGCTCTTAAGTGACCAGGCACAGTGTCAGTGAGCAGTGATACTTTGAAAGGAATCATTTTTCTGAGCAGCAGATCTCAACAGTGGGCTTAAAATATTCAGCAAACCATGCTGTAAACGTATGTACTATCATCCAAGCTTTGTTGTTCCATTCACAGAATACAGAGTAGATTTAGCATAAGTCTGGGTCCCTGGGATCTGCAGGATAGTAAATGAGCAGTGGTGTCAACTTAAAGCCATCAGCTGTATTAGCTCCTAATGAGAGAGTCAGCCTATCCTGTGAAGCTTTGAAGCAAGGCATTGGCTTTTCCTCTCCATCTATGAAAGTCCTAGATGGCCTCTTCTTCCAGTATAAAGCTGTTCCATCTACACTGAAAACCTGTTGTTTAGTGTCACCACTTTGATGAAGTGTCTTAGCTAAACCTTTTACATAACTTGGTGCAGTTTCTCCATCAGCACTTGCTGCTACACCTTGCACTTTTGTTGTTATGGAGAAGGCTTCTTTCCTTAAACCTCATGCACCAACCTCTGCTGGCTTCCAACTTTTCTTCTGCAGTTTCCTTACCTCTCTCAGCCTTCACAGAATTAAAGAGAGTGAGGGACTTTCTTTGAATTAGGCTTCCATTTAAGGGAATACTGTGGCTAGTTTGGTCTTACATTCGACCACTAATATTTTCTCCATATCAGCAGTAGGCTATTTCACTTTAACATTCACACGTTTACTGGAGTGGCACTTTTAATTTCCTTCGAGAACCTTTTCTTTGCATTCATAACTGTTTAGCACGAAAGGCCAATCTTTTGGCCTCTCTCAGCTTTTGACATGCCCTCCTCACTAAGCTTATTTATTTCTAGCATTTTATTTAAAGTGAGAGACATGTGACTCTCCTTTCCCGTGAACACTAAGATGCCATTGTAGGGCTATTAACTGGCTTCATTTCAATACTGTTGTGTCTCGGAATAGAGAAGCCCAAGGAGAGAGAGATGAGGAGTGGCTCATCAGTTGGAAACAGTTGGAACACACGCATTTAACACTTAAATTCACAGTCTTGCAGGGATGTGGTTCTTGCTATCCCAAAACAATTTTAATAGCAACTTCAAAAATCACTGACGAGATCACCATGACAAATATAACAATAATGAAAAAGTTTGAAGTAATGGGAGAATTACCAAAATGTGACACAGGGACACAAGTGAGCAAAGGCCATTGGAAAAAATGACCCCAAAAGACTTGCTTGACACAAGGTTGCCACCAACCTTCAGTCCATTTAAAAAAAAAGAAGAAAAGAAACAAAGTATCCACAAAGTACAATTAAGCACAGTACAGTAAAATGAGATGTGCCTAGATGCAATTTGGGATTGGTTTGGTTATTTAGGCAAAAGTCTCTTTCTTGCTTAAGGCAATTAGAATCTTCTCAATTCTAGCATGAAGATGTGTATTTCTACCTATATCATTGAAAAATTTTCATACTCCTAATGCTAAGATATAGATCCAAAACATTTCAGGATGTAACTAGCAAATATGCAATGTATTTGATTTCTTAAACTTATGACAACAAACATTAATTCATAGAGTAGTTAAGCCTCGGTTGGTTTAAGAGTCAGAAGAGAGTAAAACTTCTAAAAAGATCTGGCTCTTATTCAGGAGAAGCTGCAAAGTCAAGGACCTGCTTATTTATGGGAAAGATACCAGTGACTCTGGCTTACATAAATGAAGGGAGGAAGATGATAGGCAAGTCAAAATGTTCCTTCAAAGGGAAACTGAGTATTTCTCTGTTTTCCTTAATGTTGTTTACTTCAAAGATAATCTCCAATTTAGTGTTAACACTAGATTCTCTCAAGAGTAAAAAGTGAACCTGGGATATTTCCATTTGAGACAATGCTCCTAAGGTACACAATAGAAAAACCTGGAGAAAAACACAGTATAAAATTTAGGCTAACATCCCCTCTTATTACACAGTGAAATTTCCTTCCAAACTACCTCTGGCTCAGCTTTAATGGAATACAACATAATAGAGTTTTGTTACCTTAGGGTATTATCTACACCATTCTATGCTTCTTTGACAGTTAGCTTTCTTGATTCAATAAAGGATCAGAAAATTGCTCCAATTTAAGGAAAATCTATTAACTTGTTTAGTTCTCTAAGGTACTGTTCTTCAATACGCTGAAGCACTAGCTAACAAAATAACATCACAGAAATCGAAAAGCTCTAACCAGGTAGAACCTGTAGTATATATTCCTAAATTAGTAGAAAGATTGTATGTCTGTTTGCCTTAATCTTCTTCCTCATAAGCCCACGTAGAGTGATTTGTGAAGTGGAGAAATGGCACTTGTGTATTTTGCTGTGGCGTGTCATACAAAATATCATCCTATGAAGCTCCTACAATATGCCAGGTACTGTGCAAGGTCTCTTTATGTGCATCTACCTTATTTATCCTTAAAATCCCTTTCAAAGACTGCTGTTACGCTTATCCTTTAGTTGGGGAAACTGTTTTCAGTAAGGTTGAGCAGCTGTCTAAAAATCACACACCTGTCAAATTAAAGCCTAAAGATTCACATCCAAGATTGTCTGGATTTAAAGTCCTAGAATGTTATTATAACACTACATATATATATATGTATATATATATATATATAAAGATTATTTATTTATTTATTTGACAGAGAGAGAGATCACAAGTAGGCAGAGAGGCAGGCAGAGAGCGAGGAGGAAACAGGCTCCCCGCCAAGCAGAGAGCCTGACGTGGGCCTTGATCCCAGGACTCTGAGATCATGACCTGAGCCGAAGGCAGAGGCTTTAACCCACTGAACCACCCAGGCACCCAACACATATATTATTAACATACATATATTATTAACTCCTTATCTGAATCAAGGCTTTGTCTTTAGAAAGCCCCAAGGTAGTGTAAAATTCATTCTTCCACACCAGGACTCCATAAGAACTAGACACTAGAAGCAAATACTGCTAGTAGAAGAGAAGAGGTTCAAGGATCTAAAAGTATCAGAAGCAGCTGTGAGCAGCTCTGAGCCCCAAAGGGAAGAGCAGGAAATTAAAAGGCAGAACATTACACGTTGTCTTCACAGAGGTAGAGCTGGCCATCAGCAGCACCTGCTCGTATAGGAGGAAAGGTCAATGAGAGTAGAACTGCCAAGGGAAGGCTGAGAGGTAGGCCCCAGAACAAAGGACCTGGTTCCAGGGGAAATCTAGGTCACAGCACAGTCTCTCCAGGATCCTCACCCACTGGGAATGCCTCAGTGAACGTATTTCAACTAGTATGACAGTCAGATGACTCCCGAGAAAACTGAGCTAATTAACTCCTTCATGTGAAGGTAGCATTTTAGCTCATCATTTCTTCAGCTTATACGTCACAAATATGATCAAAACAATCAATTAAATGGAAGCCTGACCTTAAAACAGCTCTGATGCACAGGAGGCATTCTGGATTTTAAACTTCTAACATTCATCCATTCAGTCATCAAGCTGACCAAAAAAATGTTCATTTTACATAACATTAAGTGCTGTGTATACCCTGAAAAAATCAGAACTAAATCCATTAAATTTTTAATAGTCATACACCATTATGCCATGTGCTGCTGCTAGATCTTTCCGGGTCATGATGATGATTACCTCTTTTCTCTCCATACATCTCTGTACATACTTTCTCAAAGAGATCATTCATTTCCTTAGCTTCAATGATCAACCCTATGATAATGATTCAAATATCTAGGTACTTTCAGTCCTACTTTTTCTCATCTCTTGCCCTTATTCTCAAAGACATCACAAATATTTTACTTAGTAAATTCTCCAGCTTCTAAAAACTATTATTTCTAAGATGAACTCCGCATCCTTCCCCATGTACCTCACCGCACTCCCCACACCATCCTCTGGAATCTCTGATTTCTATTGAAAGAACCTCTCTCCTCACCCATCCACTCCTTGCCTCAGTTATTAAGTCCTCTCCAAGCCAGTCAATTATAAAGTTTTCTCAGTCTTTTCTGTAAAGACCTCTCTGGTACCTGGCACT
Source organism: Spilogale gracilis (assembly GCA_004023965.1). Classification (NCBI taxonomy): domain Eukaryota; kingdom Metazoa; phylum Chordata; class Mammalia; order Carnivora; family Mephitidae; genus Spilogale; species Spilogale gracilis. The sequence goes on along the minus strand of PITA01004105.1, from coordinate 69,462 downwards.
TTCCCTTCATCCCTACTGCTAGCCTGGATTTTTATCCTGTCACACAGTTCTTACTTCCTTTCACCGATTCCAAAATCCTGGCGAGGCCTCAGTTCCTCCATAAAGCTCTGGGGTCATTCCACTCTTCACTGATCCCTGCCACTCTGGGGTTCCCTCAGCATTTATTATATCTCACAGCATTTGTTCTAGTTTATGACTGCCTCTTCAGTGAGTATTTCATCCCATCCCACCACACTCCCCATGATCACAATGCCTGGTCCAGCCTGAGTACTGAACAGATGCTCAAAAAATACCTGGGCAATGATTAACTTCTGGGCACTGCTATATACTGAGTCTGTCCCCCTCTAATTAATATGGTGAAGCCCTAAGGCCCAGTCTGAAGGCAGGATCTTTAGAAGTGAATTTAGGATAAATGAGGCCAAAAGGGTGGTGCTCCAATCTGGTAGGATTAGGGCCTTAGAAGAAGAAGATGAGAGATTTCTCCCTCTGCCTCTCTCTTTCTGTCTGTCCGTCTATCTTTCTCTATCTCTCTCTCTGCCATGTGAGGAAACAGCAAAAAGGTGGCCATCTGCAAGTCAGAAAGAGAGTTCTCATTGGAACCCAACCACTGGCATCCTGATCTTGGACTTGCCAGCCCCCAGAACTCTGAGAAAATAAGTATCTATTGTTCAAGCTTCCCTGTCTACAGATCATACTACAGCAGCCTGTTGGTATAACTATTACTTATCCTTTTACGATTAAGGTTTTGTCCTCATGAAGGAAAAGAAAGGCTACCACACAAAGTATTTTTTTTTTCCAATATGTGAGGTAGCAACTGAGAGGATGATAGTAATTAATGAAGCCTCTTCTGGCTGTGTAACTTCTAAGGATGGTTCTCTGTCCAGCTTTCTATCCCACCTTCACTGTAACAATTTTCCCTATCCCACCCATTCAGCCACGAAGTATGGATGTGCTAACAAAGAGTAAGCTCTGATTAGCTCTGCCTGGTTACACTGGCTACACTGAATCATTCCAGGATGGGCAAATGACCCAGTGCTGACTGAGGAGGAATATAAGAAGATTTCTGTGAGGATGTGTGGGAAATGTCCTTGTACTTACCAAGTGCTCAGGAAAGATATTCTCTTGGCCACAGGAAGCTGTTATATGTGGAACTACTTTAGCTGTTTATTTACCATATAGGAAGCAAGGCTAAAAATGAAGCTGACACGAGAGGGGCAGAGGTGACAGACTCAAGACAGAAGTAGAACTGGAGCCTTGATCTGATTATGCCTGAAGCCTGATCTCCCACTGTACTTTTTGATTCTGTGAGCCAGTAAATTTCCTTCATTGCCTGTTTGAATCTGGTCTTCAATTACATACAATCAGAAACATCTTTTTTTTTTTTAAAAGATTTTATTTATTTGACAGAGAGAAACACAGGCAGAGAGGGAACACAAGCAGGGGGAGTCAGAGAAGAAGAAGCAGGCTTCCCGCCAAGCAGGGAGCCTGATGTGGGACTCGATCCCGGGTCTCTGGGATCATGACCTGAGCCGAAGGCAGTCGCTCAACCAACGGAGCCACCCAGGCGCCCTAGAAACATCTTTCTTATAGAAGGGACAGGTAAACTAAACCTGTTACAATAAGGAAATTATTAATCACAGGAGGGAATTCAGAACTTTTCATTCTTTGTGTCTCAGTTTGACCCAATTCACACCCCCAAATGCTCTCTAAGGACATTTGTAACTACTCTCCAATACTGTAGCTCTGTGGGTGCTGGTCCATTCCACAGACTGAGGCACTCTGAGTACACTAAATTGAAATTACATTAATTCATCCCCTCAGAACAACAAAGTAGTCTCTGATCAAATAAATAAAACGGGATGAACATCCAAAGAGGCAAGGCAATGGCATCTATTTAGGAAGACTAAGCCCCCACTAAGAAGAAGTGAGGAACAATCATTAGACAACTGAAAAAAGCCTGGGTCCCACTTTCTTAGACTCAGAATCGGAGTCAGCAGTATAAAAACCATGGAAGACAACTAAGCAGCAGGAGGTCCAGAGCCATATACTTTTATCATAATTGAGATAATACACTTTTGCTAAATTCTGTTGCTGGTGCAGAGCCTTTTGTTTTTTTTAATCATTCTCAGTATGAAAGTCCAAAGATCTAATGACCACAGATTAAGATCTATGAAGAATGATTTACAGTCAGGATAATGTCGTGCAGGGATCACAAAATCGAACGCTTTCAGTGACCAAGCAGGAACTGTATGAGTAGATGGTGTGCGGTGGGGAGTGAAGAGGACTGAGGATCAGCGCTTTGTCCACAGGGCACGGACAGCACTCAGCGCCAGCCAGCTGCTGTCTTATAGAAATGTTAGCCTCATGTTATCAGACTTTCCAGTTGTTTTTTTTTTTAAGATTTTATTTATTTATTTGACAGAGAGAGAGATCACAAATAGGCAAAGAGGCAGGCAGAGAGAGAGGAGGAAGCAGACTCCCTGCTGAGCAGAGAGCCCGATGTGGGACTTGATCCCAGGACCCTGAGATCATGACCTGAGCCGAAGGCAGAGGCTTTAACCCACTGAGCCACCCAGGCGCCCCAGACTTTTCAGTTTTTTTAAGAGAAACTGGAAATGCGTGCATATAGAGTACAATGTGTGTGTAAAATCAACTAATCAGGAAAAAAAAAAAAAAATCACTGTTCAGTCCAAGAAAAGGAAAAGAAGAAAAAAGAAAGTCAGTGAGTCATTTCTCTGAGTTATTCTGTGGGGAAATAAACTTCAAGGAACCTGGGAAGCAGATGACTTAAGCATCATTTTCCCACTACATTGACTTCTCCTTTCCCCGCACACTTTGAGGATACTCTGTGCTGGGCACATATAATTAGGCAGAACCTAGCCAGCATCAGAGCAGGGTTTTTTTTACCTTCAGTGTGCACACAAGAAATACGTGGATATCTTTACAGTTCAGATTCCCAGGCAGCTTTTCTTTTTTCTTTTTTAAGATCTTATTTATTTATTTATTTATTTATTTATTTATTTATTTAGCTTTTATTTATTTATTTGACAGAGAGAAACACAGATAGAGAGGGAACACAAGTAGGGGGAGTGAGAGGGGGAGAAGCAGGCTTCCTGCCGAGCAGGGAGCCCGATGTGGGGCTCAATCCCGGGTCTCCAGGATCATGACCTGAACTGAAGGCAGTCGCTTAACCCACTGAGCCACCCAGGCACCCAGAATTTGTATTTCTAAGGGACTCCCTGAGGTTGTGAGGCTGCTTGTTCACTCTTCGAGTAGCAAGAGTAGTAGGTTTTTCTGGCTTTTTCTGACCATGACCTGAAATTAAAAAGACATTTTACTTGGAAACCTAGAACAAATACACAAAATAAACATATAAGTGAAATGGAGACAAAAGTTACCATAAGGGGTACACTTGATATTTTTTACTTGACTCCATTGCTTGATCTCACTCTATTGTATAATATTTTATCTTTGTAAATGCTGGTTATGACTCATTAAAACAGATTTTATGACCCACTCATAGGCTATGACATAAAGTCTGAAAAACACTTCTATTCAATTTTTATTCAAACTCCTTCTATACATATACTTTTAAAATGTATCTTTCTGTTTCTTTGGAGAAGAAAAACAAGAAGACAAAAATCTATAAATGCTGCCTGAGGAAGGCAGGCTGGCATGGATGACAGTCATAGCTCGCAGGGTCGAACAGTCACTATTTACCAGGAGCATGGCTGAGCCCCTGTGCTCCAGACCACACAGCAGGATTCTAATCCCAACACAGCCATCCACAAGCTGTGAAACCTTAGGCAAGTTACTTAACCACTCTATGCCCAGTTTCCACATATGTAAAAAGGAGATAACGACACAAATGCCTCATAAGGCTTTTGTGATGATTACTGTGTATTTATAGCTCTACACAGACAGGACAATGCAGGGCACACAGCAAGTATCACAGAAGTATTTGCCACTGCCATCATTCTTACTAACTACTTCATAAAAGCTCTATCGCTTAGCTTTCCAATGATCCTAAGGAAGAATATAACTGAACTGTTCAGTGGGCCAGTGTACTGCCATTCTCGCCTGCTTCTCTATTGACAGAATTCCTCTTTATTCAGGGTATCCATCCCTCACAGGTTTAGACTAAGGAGGGAATCCTAGCTAGTAAGTGATGACAATAAACCCTCTTCCACTTGTCTATGACAGGTTAAGAAAGATCATATGAATTAATTCTAGCCAATGACCCGCAAGGCATCCAGGAAATATTTCCTCTCCCTTAAAGGAAAATGGAAGGAAAAAACATCCTAACTTCCACTGAATGTTGTTATGTCTAGAAGTGATGCCAGAAACGGCCTCATACATTCAGCAACCAGGGTGGCCAGTAGAGGACAAGGTGGAGGGAATGCTCATGTATACAAATGACATTGTGGATGGGGAGGTGAGGGATAAAACAGGCATAGGAAGTTCTCAAAAAATCACACTCAGCAAGCTGCCCGTTCTATATCCACGATGCTACAATAGCCCCATTTGAACGAACATAATTCTTTTTTTAAACGCCCTGAAGACATGACTCCATGGACACTGAAAGTATTTCCAGAACCAGCTGCCCTTCTCAAGACCTCTGCAGTTGGTTAACATGGTAACATGTACAGCATGGACATATTTCTTTTATGCCATCCTCTGCTACTTTGTACATGTTTATCATTTTGCAAATATTTGCTTCTCATTACATGTCTATAGATTAGTTTTTAACTAGGCTGTCGATTCCAAAATTATTCTGATAAACAACCTTAAGCCAAGGTGTTACTAATAATAGATTAACACATCCCTATTTCTAGACTGTCTATGTTTTTAACATGCATCTTCCCTAAAAGAATTTAAATACTTTGGAATTTCAGAGACTGGCAGGGATGTTAAGACATAGCAAGGAGGAAACGTGACCACTTTGACCCCTGAAAACAGCACCCCTCAAGGAGCTGCCTTGGCCTCCGAGTCTGACATTTTTCTTTTACAACCTAGCAGACTTAATATTCTCCATGACAACCTCTCTCACTATTCCACTGAACACAGGAATACCAAAATTCAAAAGTCTTACATAGGTATGATGTTTAAAATAACCGACTAAGGGGTGCCTGGGTGGCTCAGTTGGTTAGGTGACTGCCTTCGGCTCAGGTCATGATCCTGGAGACCTGGGATCGAGCCCCATGTCAGGCTCCCTGCTCGGCGGGAAGCCAGCTTCTCCCTTTCTCACTCCCCCTGCTTGTGTTCCCTCTCTAGCTGTGTTTCTTGCTGTCAAATAAATAAAATCCTTAAAAAAAAAAAATTTTAAATAACCGACTAAGTCATTTTACAAAGTCACAACAACCTCAATTGATTTTGTGAATTAATACTCTGATTTTTAAGAAACACACTTTTAGGGGCGCGTGGGTGGCTCAGTCACTAAGCGTCTGCCTTCAGCTCAGGTCATGATCTCAGGGTCCCAGGATTGAGCCCATATCGGGTTCCCTGCTCCAGGGGAAGCCTGCTTCTCCCTCCCACTCCCCCTGCTCTGTTCCCTCTCTCCCTGTTTCTCTCTCTGTCAATTAAATAAATAACATCTTTAAAAAGAAAAAAGAAACACTTTTATTTCACATTTTAACATCTCTAAACTGGTTAGTATCTTACTATCCTTGCCAGCCAAGCAGGAATCACGACCCACTTGCCACTGACAGTGCACAAACTTGTAGTTATTTCTGGTGGCAACACTGAAAACTCTAAACCCATGTCACTTCAGGACCAGCTGGGTTGCAACTCTTGTCCAGAAGCCTTCTGATGACACCTTTTGATAAGATGAAAAAAGCCACAGCATCAAGACTTGTAAGTAGTGTTAGAAGCATGGGGGGAGGGGCACCTGGGTAGCTCAGTTGTTAGGCAACTACCTTCCGCTCAGGTCTTGGTCCCGGAGTCCCAGGATCCAGCCCCACATCAGATTCCCTGCTCTGTGCTCTGTGGGAAACCTGCTTCTTCCCCTCTCACTACCACTGCTTGTGTTCCCTCTCTACCTGTGTTTCTCTCTGTCAAATAAGTACATAAAATCTTAAAAAAAAAAAAAAAAAAAGCTTTTGGGGGAAAAATGTTTAATATATAATAATTACAGTAAAGCTGTCTTTTTTTGAAAATGCTGCATTAACATCCAATATCCAAAGACACTGATAAATATGATTCAAAAGTAAATCTGAGGGGGTGCTTTGGTGGCTCAGTTTTTAAGCGTCTGCCTTTGGTTCAGGTCATGATCCTGGAGTCCCAGGATGGAGGCCCACATCAGGCTCCATGCTAGGCAGGAAGCCTGCTTCTCCCTCTCTTACTCCCCCTGCTTGTGTTCCCTCTCTAGCTGTGTTTTTCTCAGTCAAATAAATAAATAAAATCTGAAAAAAAAAAAAAGAAGGAAAGTAAATCTGAAAAGTTGGAATTCAAGGAAAATTTCAGAATACCTTAATTGATTATTTGGTTTCTATTTTCCTTTTTCTCTATACAAGAATAAAGCACTGGGACACCTGGGAGGCACAGTCAGTTAAGCATCTGACTCTTGGTTTCAGCTCAGGTTGTGCTCTCAGGGTTGTGAGATCAAGCCCAGTGCAGGGCTCCATGCACAGCGCAGAGTCTGCTTAAGTTTCTCTCTTCCTGTCCCTCTGCCCCTTCTCGCCCCCTTTCTCTCTCTCTCCCTAAAATAAAAAGAGAATTTTATTTTATTTATTTATTTATTTATTTATTTATTAAGATTTTCTTTGACAGAGAGAAACACAGCTAGAGAGAGAACACAAGTAGGGGGAATGAGAGAGGGAGAAGCAGGCTTCCCGATGAGCAGGGAGTCCGATGCGGGGCTGGATCCTGGAATGCCGGGACCATGATGTGAGTCGAAGGCAGTCGCCCAACCAACTAAGCCACCCAGGTGCCCAAAAAAGAAAATTTTTAAAAGAGTAAAGTATGACAAAATTTATATCTAAGTCTAAAAGAACTTTTTCAAATATTAAAAGTAGATCTTGGGGTCATAAGTTCAAGTCTCACACTGAGCATAAAGATTACTTAATAAAAAAAAGCAAACTCAAAAAACCCACAAATATCAAAAGTAAGCAATAATTCTAAGTGATAAAACAAATTATGTCATACTTTAATTGGCATCATTTTTTTCTTTTTCTGTTTTTTTTTGAGGCAAGGGTCATGTTTATTTTTTCCATACAGAAATCCACTTATTCCAAGACCATTAAAAAAAAAAAAAAAAAAAAAAGCTAACCTGAATTGAATTACCTTCATGTCTTTCTAAACAAATGAAATTAATTGATGCTTTGAATGTGTGTCTATTTCTGGACTCTTAATCTTGTACATTGACCTAGATGTCTACTTCTATTTTTTTTTAAGTTTTTATTTTAATTACCCGGTGCTTATGACCATAAGTGCACTTCTTAATCCCCATTACCTATTTCACCCATTCCCTCACCCACCATTTTTTTTCTTTCTTATGATACCTAAAATAATGGTGCATCTTCAAGTCAAAGACACCTTCAAGTATATGAATATGATGTTATTCACAGAAGAGCTAATAGGATCAGAGAGACTAAATAACTTACATGCACATGCATGTGTACACACAAAATTTCCACAGGACTAAAGACAGGTCTTTTCTATGCACTGCAATATTCTGCCTCTCTTCTGATGAGTATCTGGGCATGAACCACTTTCCTAGGGCTCCCTCTAATCCAAAAACTCAATTTGGAGACAGTATTTGACACTCATAGACTTATTACGTATATTATTTTTCTAAGACATAGTACATATGAAATGGAAAATGACACTGCAGGGGTACTGTTTTCTCTTAAGATAAATCACTGTGAAGGAAGAACTTGACTGTCCAGATTATAGGTCGGGACTGTGAGGTGGAAGACACAGATTGTATATGTTAGAGGAAAAGCCACATTGTGCACACGTGCTTGGTCTGCTGTGACAGGTATGCTCCATCGGGGCCTATCGGCCCCTGGAGAAAGTTGTATGCTTTTGCTAGGCTGACGTGCAAAAAGCACCGTGCAAAATGTTGTGATGATCTGACGATTATGTTTCAGAGCTTAGCTTCAGTGATCAGTTGTGTAAAGGAAAGATCAAAATCTTCCAAGATTTTAAAATGTGAAAGTGCCTAAAGGGAATTCTAGTGTGATCCCACAGTGTTTGTTAGCGCAGATTCTTACAAGCTCCTGCTGGACTTGCAAGTAAACATTTCTTTGAAAGAAAAAATATCCTGGGGGAAAAGCTGGAAACAATATTAAGAGCTCCTGGACTGTGTGATGGTGCTGAATTGCTTGGAGTTTAAAGAAATGGGCCTAGCAAAGATTATATTTCGTAGTCTACATTCAGAATGCGATGCTTTAAATTAAAAACAATAAATCTAAACTCCAGTTTTCTGCGAATAATGATTTGGAAACTGAAGTACAGATCATTCAGTTGAACAGATCTATGAAAGAGAAAGGACAAACAAGATCCAAGGGAATTTTTCCTGCCATGAAGCCTTTGAAAGCAGTTTGCCAAAAGGACAGTTTATGGTTATGACTGACTTACAGGGAAGCCGGGAGGTCCTGAGGAGGTGGGAGCAGGGACAAGGGAAAGCCTTATGGACTACTAAAAGACTAACAGATCCACTCTCAAACAGACCAAAGGACATTAAACCCTTATTCTAATTTGATTTTACTTTCCTTAAGCAAGTTATGAACTACTTAACAGCTAGATTTTTTTTGTCTGCCTGTGATCACCAACAGCTAGTTACATTTAGAAATTTTTTTTTTAAGATTTTATTTTTAAGTAATCTCTACACTTGAGATGGGGCTCAAACCCACAACCCCAAGATCAAGAACTGCACACTCCACCGAGTCAGCCCAGGCACCCCAAATTTAGAGATTTTTAGAGAGTAATTTACTCAACACAATTTTTTGCCAGCCCTCAATTATAAAGTGTTTAGTGGAGTCTCAAATAGCCTTATATGAATTATTTTTTTGTGTAGATCTAAAATATCGAGACCCTGTACCAAAACCTCAACTTAAGTTCTTTCATTTGTACCCTTCCTCCAAATAAAGTAATTTGGTACTTTCCCTCAAATAAATAAAACTAAACTAAACTAAACTAAACTAAGATAAAATAAAATAAAATAAAATAAAATAAAATAAAATAAAATAAAATAAAATAAAATAAATTCAGGCCCTATATTCAAGAAGAGGAATAAATAATCATCAGCCAAAATGCTTCTAAGTTATTGTCAGTATTTGTTTGCAATCTGCCTGCTTCCTCTTAAGGAAATGTTGTGTAAATAATCAGGAGCATATCTCACTTGTTCTGGCAGTTAGTGTCAAAGTTTAAAAGAAGAAAATCTTGAGAAATACCTTTTTTAAAAATTTAGGCAAAAAATGGTTTTCTGGGGGTGCCTGGCTGGCTCAGTCAGTAGAGCACGCTACTCTGGACCTTGGGGTTGTGGGCTCAAGCCCCACATTAGGTGTAGAGATTATTTAAAAATAAAATCTTTTTTCAAAAATAAAAAAAAAAGATTTTTTGTTATATTTTTCTTCCTTATAGTGATAGAGATTTTTTAAAAACAGTTTAAAGTAATGAAACATAAAATGGGTAATGGAAAAAAATGCCTTCCAAATCAGTGTCCTTTTTTCCTTTTTATCCACACAACTTGAAATTTCAATATTCCAAAAACATTCAGTTTTGTCATGCTTTTCATCTCAATTATTTTCAGGGAAGGCAGTCTGGAAATGTTGAACAATCCTCAGGTAATTTCAAACAAATGAGTATGTTTCATATAGAACAGTTTTCAACAGGGGTGATTTTGCATCTCACCTACCATTGCCAAATTCCAGGGGACATTTGGCAATGTCTGGACAGTTTTGGTTGTCATCACCCAGGGAGAGGGGGAGGTGCTATGGGCACCTCGTGGGTAGAGGTCAGTGAGGCTGCTAGCCATCCTGTAATACACAGCACAGCCCCTCTAACAAAGAACGGTCCCATCTAAAATGATCATAGTGCTGAGGCTGAACAACCCTAAAACAGACATATCTTTGTTCCTCTTTATTTGAAGAATGGGATGTGCCAGCAGTGCCGTGGGGCACAATTCAGCACATAGAGAGCGAGTGAGCAATTTAACACACACCCTTCCTCCCACGTGCACTGCTGGCCCCCTAGACTATTCCACCATAAATTCTTGCTGGGACTTCTCCAACAGCCTCCTCACTGGCTTCCTGTTTCCACTTCTGCTGATTCTGTCACCCTGCATCCCAGAGCAGCTAGAGTGGCTTAAGTGAGAGGTGGTCTCCCTTGCTACAGACCACATCCAGGTCCATATTATCTGAGAGCCTGCAGATCCACCTTCTGCCTCACTCTCTTGCCTATGCCACACTGGGCTTTTCGTTGCTCATCTTGTTCTCAGCCTTCAAGTTTTGCTCCCTGTATTCCTTCTTATCTTTCAGATCTCATCTCAGTTGCAGGAAGTCTTCTTTATCCGTCTGCACTAGATGAGCTCAAACCGCTGGAAACCCTCACAGCTCCCTGTACTTTTCTGTTAATATTCTGCATAATTTGCAGTATATGTTTGTGTAAATTTCTTTTAAATATCATCTCTCTGTGCCAGTTGGCCATAAGTTTATGAGTGCAGAGTTACTACCTAATTTGCTTGCTGTTACCTCACCAAGGCCCAACACAGTACCTGATACAGGAGCTCAATTAATGGTACTGAATGAATAAATCCTAGGTTTTGCCTTCAAGGACAGTTGGCTGACACAACTGATGGGGTTGGTATAAATTTCTCCTATGTTTACCAACATACCAATACAACGCTTGCTATGAAGGGGAAACACTGAAAGACATAGTTTACAAGGCAAAAGTTACCTCAAGTTTAAACCAATCTGCAAGATAAAAGAATTTATAAGGCAAGGGAGAAAAGAGAACTGAGGCTTCAAAGATGTAACAGAAGAAATATGGTCAGGAGAAGCAGAAACTCCTGAATGATAGGAATGATAGGAATTAACTGCTAGATTGTAGGAGAGTGACAGGAATGATTTTGAAGTTGCTTCCTGTACTGTGCAGCTCTGTAACCCTTTACTGTTAATACAGATTCTAATTCCAATAGAGCGACCTTGTATCAATGATGATTTGTGAAATGGGAGTACACCAGGTATGTCCAGTGCTGGGAACGGGATGGAAAAAAAGACATCAGAGACGGGTGGAGCCTGAGATCTCAAGAGAGAATGGCAAATTGGAAAAGAATGAAGAGATATGTAAGTAAGCCCCTCAAGGGTACCTGAAGATACTGAGTAAATGCTGAGCTTCTCCCATACTTATAAACAGGGTTTGAGTTGATCTTTTGTCAATATCAGAAGCCGAGTTGCTCCTGAGCAAGTGACACCTAGACACTGTCATGTGGGTTACATAACAAGATGGAATGAAGACAGACTAGATTAAACTAGATGAGATCTAAGGTTTTTTTGGGTTTGTTTTTTTTTTTGAACATTTCCCCTCTTTATTCTAACATAAATAAAGGTTGAAGCATAAATCTAAGAATAATTGCTTTTAATGTTAATATCAGAATGTGTGTGCATTTCCTCTGGCATGTCCAAGTTATTATTCCTTTTGTTCCTCTAACACTCATTTGGCAAAGAGGCAAATGAAAATCATACTTAACCTTTATTCTGGAGTTCCCAGAAAGGTTTACAGCTTCCTAACTGAAAGTTACCAAGTGACTCATTATGGCAAGAAATGGGAAAAAGAGTCACAACTTCTTCACATCTAGCATTTAAATAGTTCTGTTAGCTAACAGACATGCCAGATTCTGTTTTTCAGTGCTTTCATATATGAATTCACTGCTTCTTATCAACTCTACAAGTATCGCCATTCCACAGAAAGAGAATTTTCAACACCAAGAATTAAGTAACTTACACAAAGTCACACAGCTACTAAGTGGTGAGTCAAGATTAGAACCTAGGCCCTCCACCTCTGGAGGCTAAACACTTAACCAATGCATACTCATGCCTCAAAGTGATTAATTTCATACTGATTGGCTTTTTAATTTTTTTTTAAGATTTATTCATTTGTCAGAGGGAGTAAGAGAGTAAATGCACACAAGCAGGGGGAGCGGTAGGCAGAGGGAGAAGCAGACTCCCCACTGAGCAAGGAGCCCCATGCAGGGCTTGATCCCAGGACTCCTAGGTCATGGCCTGAACAGAGGGCACACACTTAACCGACTGAGCCATGCAGGTGTCCCTGTACAGTGTTAGGTGAAACACAGGTGACATCTCAGTCATTGCCACCTCTGTCCTTCATTGCTCAATCCATAGACATATCCTTTTAATTCCTTCTCGTACATCTCACATCTATTTATTAGGAACTTCCATGACTCTGCCTTCAGAATATATACACACTGCAACTGCTTCTCATCCTTTTCACTGCTGTTGACTGCCCTGTTCTACCTAAACTTCGGGACCTCCTCACTATATTACATCGCTGACCTCCCAGACATTTTCCTCTGCTTCCGGCCCTGCCCTCCAGGAAGATCTCTCAAAACGACAGCCAGAGTGATCTTTCAAAAACAAAAGTGAGATTGAATCACTTCTCTGCTCAAACCCAGTTAATGGCTCCCTATTTCATTCACAGTGAAAGCCAAAATTATAACAGTCATGAATGAGGTTCCATATTCCCTGGACCTCCTCCCTCATGGCGACTTCCTTCTCCCCCACCAGAGCTATGTGGCCACACTTCATCACTTGCTCTTCCTCTCCTTGACTATTCCACGTTGGCTCTCTGCCTTCAAGCTTCTGCTCTGTCCAGTCCCTCTGCCTAGAATTCTGCATGGTCATTTGCCTCATTTTCTAAAAGTCTTTATTCAAATGACAGGCCTACTGTGAAACCCAATGTAAAATTATCAACGGCTACCGCCCTGGTAGCGAAATCCCATCTCTTTCTCTGTATACTTTCTCGTGTATGTTTCCCAGTGGGATTTAACACTTTATGATATAATATATAATTTACTATTTATTGTACTTGCTATTTGTCTTCTCTACTGGAACATAAGCCTATCAGCACTAAATGTGCCTTAAGTAATATACAGATTTGTCAATGAAACAAATTTGATGATGAATGAATGAAAAAGTGGTCATAGTAACTCCAAGGAATGAGCGCAGCTAGTTTTTAACATCAGGAAGTTGTCCACAGAAGTATATGAAATGTGTTACGATTGGGCACATCCATTTTCTGGCATGTAGATATAAATGTTTAAAATTTAAGGAACTTAATCTTCCTTCCCATGAATCACCAACATTAAAACACAAATTGAAAATCAATGAATATTACCACTTTAATTGCAGAATTCCTCATGTCAGCACAATGCCCACATATGTTCTTTCCACTGGCCTTTGAGGCCCCTCAAAGGAACAGCAACGGTTATAAAAAAAATTATAGACAGGCAAATTTTGTTTTCAAAACCCTTCATCCTCCCTGTCTGCTCAGCACATCCTTGAAAATTTTCTTCTCCCAAAGAATCACTCCATCGAAGCCTTAAATCCTTGGAATAACATGGAGAAATGCATTCAGGTGAGTCTGGGTAGGAAGGACTCGACCGGCCGGCATCCCAACTCTTCCACAGGGGAAGCACACACCATCAGCACCTAAACTGTCATCCAGCACACTCTGCATCAGGATTCCCAGAACTCTAGCTACTCCTACTCAGAATCCCTGCATGTTCATATTTTAGCTTGTTTCTGGTATATTTCTTAAATCACTCTGATTTAAAAACCACAGTTTTAGTCTAGACTTTTCGTGATCTTTCTCCCAGGCTCAGATTTGCCTTTTCCAATTCTTACCTCCTTGTGCCTGATTCTCTGCCAAGGCTAATCTTCTGAGAGATGTTTAGGGGATAATTATGGATAATATTTTAATGTGTTAATGCCCAAGATCCCCTCTCCATAATTGCATCCAAAACCTTTCCACAAACTTGAAAATTCACTAAGTTGGTAACCAAAGCCAGGGGCTATCCTCCAGCAGCCTCACAGGGGAGAGGATTTTTGTCAACCTCTCTCCCACTCAAGGCAATTCTTGTTCTTTCATGACCTACTCTGGGTGTGAGGTTGAGGGGAAGGATGCTTCTCTCTGTGAGAAATAGTTCTTCTTTCCAATGTCTTCTCAGTTAAGTCATTTATTTATTTATTTAGAAATAAAAACCATGTTCTTGTATATCCTGATTATGCTTTATTTTACCACCTGCCAGTTTTGATTGAGACAAAACCAGGAGAACCTTAGTTAGAGTGGCATAAATTAAATTTGACCTTGATCCTTAATTATATCAAATACTGACACAGATACTTCTGGTATTTATTAGAATAAAGTGGTTCTGAGAATTCCAATAGTCTTATTTATGCAGCATTCCACCAAGTAGCAGGCATTTTTAAAGCAAGGCTCCAGTATAAATACAGTTGATTCTCATTCAGGGTGGCTATGTTCTATAAAGTTGCTATGAACACTGAACTAGTGAACAGTGAAGCATTGCTTCTAGGGAAAATACAAGGTTAGGTTCCTGCAAGTCTTTGCTCATAGTATTTTTGTCAGCTGATCAATACATAACTTTATTTACGTATTTTTCTGTTTAAAGACAGCTTATTTAATAATGTCATTATTAATACCGCCCACACTAGAACTCATGCCTCCTTGATAACACAGAAGGCACATCACTGCCTTCCTGCCCTTGAGACCAGCACTTCAGGACTATGCTGGGGGCTGTTTTAAAACAGTGAAATTGCAAAAAAAAAAAAAAAAAAAAAAAAAAGGCACAAAAATGAGAAAAATGTGACACTAAATAGACCACGAAAAGGGCATTTTACACTAGGAGAGCTAAAGTAAGAAGGTACAGTGTCCCCTTGTTTGACCACAGTCAGAAACACGTCCTTCAGATAACTCAATTTTTCACTGTTCTGGGCATACGCATGTTAGCAAATGACTATGGAAGTGCCACAGGTATTAATTTTAGGATTATAAATAAATTGCAGGAGTAGGCAAATTTGTAAATGTGGAATCCATAAATAATAAAAATTGACTGTATCTCAAGAATAAAATATTAATGATAATAACATAGCTACCACTCACTGACGGCTCATGTTGTGCCAAGGACACTTACTAACTTACTCAATTCTTTTTTCTTTTTAAAGGAAGACTAATTTCTTTTTTTTTTTAAGATTTTATTTATTTACTTGACAGAGAAAGATCACAAGTAGGCAGAGCAGCAGGCAGAGAGAGAGGAGGAAGCAGGCTCCCCACTGAGCAGAGAGCCCCATGCAGTCCTCCATCCCAGGACCCTGAGATCATGACCTGAGCCGAAGGCAGAGGTTTTAACCCACTGAGCCACCCAGGTGCCCATAACTCACTCAATTCTTAAAAGAACCCAAATTTACAGCTGCAGAAATTGGAATTCAGTGAGATCATTATTTTTATCCAAATCACCACACTCTAAATATCAAAGCAGAATTCAAGATTTAATTTAAGAGCAGGCATGCAACTAACTCAGTCGGTATAGACCATGTAAATCTTGATCTCAGACTTTGAGTTTGAGCCTCATGTTGGGTATAGAGATTACTTAAAACATAAATAAAAATTTAAATTTTTTATTTTTTTAAATGACTTTTATTTATTTATTTGTCATAGAGAGTGAGAGTAAACACAATCAGAGAAGAGTGGCAGAGGGAGAAGCAGGCTCCCCACTGAGCAAGGAGCCTGATGTGGGGCTCTAACTGAGGACCCTGGGATTATGACTTGAGCCGAAGGCAAATGTTTAACCAACTAAGCTACTCAGGCGTCCCTAAATAAAAATTTTTAAAATAATAATTTAAAAAAGAAATAAATAATTAAAAAAATATTTACTTTAAGACCACTTAATATTCCAAGACATGAAATGGAAGGAAGGAAGGAATAGTTCAAGATATACAAAGTTTTGTCTGGTCTTTTTTTTTTTTTTTCCACATTTAAAACCTTAAGTCAGGGCACCTAGGTGGCTCAGTCGTTAAATGGTTGCCCTCAGCTCAGGTCATGATCCCAGGGTCCTAGGATGGAGTCCTGCATCCCGGGAATCCCGGCTCAGTGGAGAGCCTACTTCTCCCTCTCCCTCTGCTCGCTGCTCTGCTTACTTGTGCTCTCTATCTCTCTGTCAAATAAATAAAATCTTAAAAAAAGAAAAAACTTGAATTCAAACATTATTAGTCTTAAGTTAATAGAAGGAACCACAAAGACACTTAATTACTAACCAGGCTCACAAGTTCAATTTGTAAGAACAGGAATGTCAACATCAAGTGGCACACCCCGGTATAATGACAACCATACTCTGCATATACAAACAAATAGAACTTCTATTAAAAAAGCACCTGGGTGGTTTAGTCAGTTGGGCACCTGACTCTTGATTTTGGCTCAGGTCATGATCGTGGGGTCCTGGGGCAGGCTCCATGCTCACTGGGGAGTTTGCTTGAGGACTCTCTCTTCTTTTCCTCTCTCCCCATTCACATGTGTGCGCTCTCTCGCTCTCTCTCTCTCTCTCTCTCTAAAACAAATAAATCTTTAAATAAATAAAGCTATGAATAAATGGCATATGATTTAATTAAAATTTGCCAAACTATCCTAAAATCTTATTAGAGTGGTAACACTTTTCTGAGGATATTTGAAGGATCATTGCAATCACTGCAGAATATAAGCTTCACAATTTTGCACTTTTACTATATCAAAATATTAGATAACATATATTGTTAGTGAAATAGCAAGTCTAAAGTTTCACTAATTCCTCTCCGTCACTCTCACAGCACTTTGCACCAATCTCTATTTTACCACATACTACATGGGACCATAATTATATTCTCACGTGTCCTACTATTCCACCACAATAGGAGTGCCTAATGGCTAGGACCCCATGTGACTCGCTTTTGCATTGTCTAGTAGTGCCTGACTCATAGGAGGTGCTCAGTGAAAGCTGAATGGATTTGTAAATGAATGGCTGGATATACAGATTAATGACTGACTGAATGAGGCTTATCTACCATTACATACACGGAGTTGAACTGTGAGAGTGGATTGAATGTTCCTTATTTGTACTCTGTTCATATATTTAACACATATTTCTTGAGCACGGCTACGTGCCAGCCACTGCATTAGGCAGAGGAGATAACACAGTGCCAAAAAAATAAAAGTCCCTGTCATACGAAAATTAATATTTTAGTATGTTTAGTGGAGGAGAGGATACCAATAAACACATAAATGACTTCAAATAGTAAATACTGCAATGGAGGAAAAACCCAACAAAGTCACTGGGCAGCATGACTGGGTTGGGGTGTGGGGGTTCCCTGAGTGGGTGATATTTGAACCAAGACCCAAATAGTGATAGAGAATCTGCCTTGCAAAAATCAGAGGGCACACCGCCTCAGCCCAGAACTAACAGATCTCACTTATGCTCACATTTCATGGCTAGTAATGGACACATGGCCTCAACAGACTACAAACGTGCTAAGTAGTAGTAGCATCTCCTTTATGCCCAAGAACAAAGGAAAGACAGATCACCGTGAATCAGCTATGCCTACCTAGTGGCTCAAAGAAAAGGGAATGGTTAAAGGATGGCTTTGCTGTCTGATAGTAATCAATATTGAGTATTTAGCATGGCTAAGGTACACCAGTCCAGGCAGAGGGATGAGCAAGTAGTTGCACATTAAAGGAACAGGGAAGAGTGGTGCCCGGCTGAGATATGCGAACTGAAATGCAGTGCAGTAGGATATGAGGAGCTAGAGAATAAAAAGCACAATGTGGACCAAGCTAGGAACTATGGATTTCCCTCCAAATGCAATGGGATGCTTTTACAAGGTTTTAAGAAGGGGCGACAGGTAATCTGATTAAAATTTTTCAAGTATCTCTCTGGCTGTTGTGTGCAAAACAGATTTCAAGCGGGAGCAGCAAAAAGGTAGAACAAGTCAGGGGTTCTGCACTAGGCCAGATGACAGAGGGTGGTTACCAGGCCTGGAGGAGGGCATCAAAGAGAATGAAAGATAGTTAGTGCAGAACAGAAGAGAACTTTGTGGTAAACTGGATGTGAGCAGGTAGATACAGACAGGGTTCATTCATAGGTAGTACTAGCCCCTTGCTTTTCTTCCCATTTTTATTTTCATCCATAAAGATGTCAGAATATATGCAATACTATGCTCTTCATGGTTAAGTTTTATGAATTGTATGAAATAAAGTAGATGAGACATGATAAGCCAGTAGCGAACAATTTTAAGCTTGAAAGTGAAATAGTTTGCTAGTCCTGGCCAAGCCAACAGCTATCTTTAAAGAATATAGCATATTAGGGATGCCTGGGTGGCTCAGAGGTTAAGCCTCTGCCTTCAGCTCAGATCATGATCTCAACGTCCTGGGATCAAGTCCCACATCGGGCTCTCTGCTCAGTGGGGAGCCTGTTTCCCCCTCTTTCTGCCTATTTGTGATCTCTGTCAAATAAATAGATAGAATCTTTAAAAAAAAAAAAAAGAATACAGCATATTCCTGAGTTCAGATTTAAAAATATCCCTTAGGGGCACCTGGGTGGCTCACTGGGTTAAAGCCTCTGCCTTCGGCTCAGGTCATGATCCCAGGGTCCTGGGATCGAGGCCCGTGTCCAGCTCTCTGCTCAGCGGGGAGCCTGCTTCCTCCTCTCTCTCTGCCTACTTGTGATCTCTCTGTCAAATAAAAATAAAATCTTTTAAAAAATAATAATAATAAAATAAATAAAAATATCCCTTATGATTCAGGGTGCACAACTGCAGAACATTGAGTTGGTATTGAAAGTTTTCTAGAAATTAGTTTATGATCGCCTATGTAGGTCCAAGTATTAGCAATTAAATTTTATAATCTCTGCATTCACTGGCAATGCCAATTACATGCTACAGATGCAATTTCCTCATTCACTACAATCTCTGGTGGCTTTGTAATCACATTTTAAGAGCAACATTCCTAACCTTATTTTTAGAAATGCTAACCGCAGTCTTCTATCCTTTTACATTTTGTATAGAAACATCGAGGTTATTTTTACATAACATGTTTTAAATGTTCAAAGCTTTCAGTGAATGGAGATGTAGGCAAAAATGAGATGTAAGCACTGGCTCTTGAGATATATTGAGGTTTGCATTTGTGTTACGTTCTGGACAAGAATCAGGTGCAACAGAACTGGCTATTTGCCGTATGAACCACAAATAGATGAGGCAAGACTGAAGGAGAGCTACTGAAAAATCTATTTCATTGTGCAATGTGACTGGAATTGTTTAATATGCAAAAGAAGCTGAGTCATATCTTCCATGAGGTCGAGCACCGATGTTATGCAGCTATATGGTGTGATCACAAGACAAGGCTCACAGTAAGTGGCTGCTTGTGATATTTGATCAATTTTTCCCTACTTTATTTTTTTTTTAATTTTTTTTAAAGATTGTATTTATTTATTTGACAGAGAGAAACACAGGTAGTGAGGGAACACAAGCAGGGGGAGTGAGATAGGGAGAAGCAGGCTTCCCACTGAGCAGGGAGCCGGATGTGGGACTCGATCCCGGGACTCCAAGATCATGACCTGAGCCAAAGGCAGACGCTTAATGACTGAGGCACCCCAATTTTTCCCTACTTTAAATGAAGATTCCTCTGGTTCTAGATCTAAGTATCGTCATTTTCCCAATACATATTAAGCACACTTTGAGGAAATCGCTCTAGGAACATAGAGATGGTCCTAGACTAATCGAAAACCTGGTAACCTTAACTCGTCTTGCTCTTTGCTTGTGAGATGGGGCTGATTTTTCAAGTAAGCAGGAATCATCATTCCATTACAGGGACGTATGACTGCCCTAGTTGCCCCGCTGCTTTCAGTAACACTGCCTGAAGGAGAAAACTTTTTCCCCCCTTTGGACACAAGGAGGATCTAAAGGGATTTACCAAGATAAAAGATACAGTGGCTAGAGAAAATGGAATGCCAACAATGAAGAGGAAAAGAAAATTAGGGAAAGGGGACATTCCAAGCCTGAAGGACTTTGTTTTGGTTCTTTAAGAAATGATTTTGCAACTCTGGGGGGGAGTGGATTTTATATCTTCCTCTTTTTTAGATTTGGAATGTGTGTCTCTCTGAGTTAAGGACTTACTGTAAATGCATACATTGATTTCTCCTTTTTGCTAAGAACATCACATGAAACGGGCTGCTTTGCACCAAGTAAATGTTTAAATATTTAAAATAAACATGTTTCAGCTGACTGCTGGGTGAGATTCATTACAGCCAGGAAGAACTCAGTGGAACTGTTCAAGGAGATCTGGTTAATATCCTCATGATTTATGCTTGCAGTGGAAATTGCACTAATATTTACATGAAGGGCATGGTTTGGGGGCCAATGGCAAGACCCGATTAAAGTGGGAATTTGCACAGTCAGTGCCCACTAATGAAAACAGCTATAGTTCAGTGCCCTTTCCAAAAGCATAATTAGGCCCTTCAAATGACATGTTATTTTCACATTTTTACTCTTATGCTGCAAACTTTTTCTTGCCATCCTTGTCTACATTATTATTTTGCAAAAACAATTAAGCAAGATAATACTAAGCTATAGGAAACTTTCAAAGACTGTATCTTGGCTTTTCTTTCATAAGATTTACCAATGGGGAGAATATCATATTTTCTGGATTTAAATGGTCTATGAGTTATCTGTATAATATCTGAGTAACATTGTGGGTGGAAGAGAAACAACAGACCAAAATTATACTGAGAATAGAATGGTGCTAAGGTCCTTGTGGAGGGCCCTCATCTAAGTGATTGAGTGATCCAATGGGAAATCTCTGACCCTGGGTTTGCTAGCTTTCTACCTGTTCTTTGCTCTTGCTCTCCAAATTCAAAAGCTGTTTCATTTGTTTGGGAAGAAGACCATCCTGAAAGTAAAGGTACTCTTCACATGATAAAACACAGTTCTGTTTATTCCAACCCCAAAAAACTGATTTAGAACAAAAAGACTTATGTATGTACCTATGTCTAAATACAGGTAACCAATTAGATATATAAATATTTATGTATTTATTTTATGTATTTTTCAAGAAAATTCACTGTTGGTGTTGTAAGTCACATTCCCTGGATCTTACAAATAAAATGAAGCTGCTTCCTGGTTTCCAGTTAGGGCTGTTTCCATCTTTTCCTGTTAGTATTTGTTTGCTACTTGTTTGCTCACTTTTGTCCTAGCAGATAAGATGCAAATGCTAATGTTTTAGGAAAAATTCATGAGAGAAAAATCCAAAATTCCAAAGATTCTATCCACTTATTTGAGATTTTTCAGAGAGCTGAGAAAATTCCACTGTTTTTTTTTTTAGCAGTGAAGACACTGGTCCAGCTCAGAGTCCAGCAATAACAGAAGCATAGCTTGAGAACTGTTCTCCTAATCTGAAGTTCAAAACCCTCTACAATGTCTAATTGCTGCTCAGAAGATAGAGGTCACTATCATAGGCCACGGTTAACTGAAAGGCAGCTTCCTTTTTAAAAAAAATCTTTATGAGCTCTAACTATATGCCATGTACTGATTCAAGCCCTTTACTCATACTAATACCTTTAATGCTCAAAACTCAAGAAACAGATAATATCACTTATTTATTTACTGATGCTTTTATACCAGGCACAATGCTATGTGCTGGGGATAGAACATGGATAAAACAAAGTGCCTGCCTTTGTGCAGAGGAACAATTCTTTTTTTTTTTTTTTTCAAGATTTTATTTATTTGTCAGAGAGACAGAGAGCATGAACTGGGGGAGCAGCAGGCAGAGGGAGAAGCAGGCTCCCCTCTGACAGGGGTACAATTCTGTTTAAATCTCTGCCCACACTTTTACAAGTTTTGTGACCTTGGGCAGATTACATAACTTCTCTGTGCCTCAGCCTCTTTATCTATGAAGTGTAGAAGATAACAGTTCTCACTTTGGGAGCCTGATATGAAGTGGTATGATATGATATTAGTTGTAAAGCTCTTAGAACAGTGCCTGGCAGATAGTAACCATTATGTCGTGCAGGTTCAATGACAGGATCAGTCATCTCAAAGTGCTTCCTCTGTGTCAGTCACTCTTTAAAACATGCAACACATAGATGTAGTGGTAATAAGTGATACAAAGAAAAACTAGGTAAGAGAAATAGAGAAAGACTAGAAACAGATGTTGGGGGTTTCATTTTATGCAGATGGGTGGAATAAGCCTCATCGTGACAGTGACATTTGAACAGATACCTGACGGAAGTGAGGGACCAGATCGTGGGGACCATGGAGGGGAGGAGTGGTCTGGGCGCAGGGAACTGCATGTACGAAGGACAGAAGCAGGAGTGTTTGTCACGCGTTCAAAGAATAGCAAGGAAGGGGTACCTGGGTGGCTCAGTCTGTTAAGCATATGCATTCGGCTTAGGTCAAGATCTCAGGGTCCTGGGATTAAGCCTGGCATCACACTGGAACTCCCTACTCAGCAAGGAGTCTGCTTCTTCCTCCCCTTCTCCTGCTGCCTCCTTCACCCTCCACCCTGCTTTTTTATCTTTCTCAAATATATACATAAGTGAAATCTTAAAAAACAAAACAAAACAGCAAGGAAGCCAACACAATGGAGAAAAAGGACTGTGATGAGAAATGAGGACAGAAAGAGCAAGGATCATGTTGTCACCAGCAAGACCCTGAGGTCTAACTAACAGTTTTACTTCTTAGAAACTAATAAACTTCTGCAATAGGAAAAGAAACAAACTCCTCCTGGCCTAGACAAATTAGACCACCAGGGTAATGCTTGGGAAGCTGAGGAATAAAGTGCCTGACAGTTACCTCAACTTCATAGAATTATAGAATGCCTGCAGGATCTCTGCCCTGGAAGAGGCGTGAGCTTCATGAACACAGCATCCAGCGCGTGTACAGGGAGGTTGTCCAGGTGCACATGCGCAAAGCTCTGCCCGCCTTTTACATGCAATGACAAAATTCTCCCTCTTGAGTATTTTTCACAAGCCCCAGATAAAAGGAACCCCTTTATCCCTGCTCAGAGAACTACAGCTTTGGAAATTATACCCCATGATCTCCTTATTTGCTGCAAATAAAGATGCCTTTGTGTAATAACTCCATCTAGTATAGTCTACAACTGCAGCAAAAAAGCAAGCCCACATTAGTTTCATCATAGTATCAGGAATAACCTTGTATGAGACCTTTCTGTTTTAATCAGAACCTGACTCAATCAAGTTGAATCGGAATGGATTCCCAATAACTTGTACCCATCTTCCTGACACAGATATTAAATAACTGGGTGAAATAAAGCAAGACATTTTTATCTGTTTTCCCCTCTCTCCCCCTCTCTCATGGAACCCAAGCAGGGGAACAGTGTGAGGTGTAGAGTAGTCTCTCAAAAAACAAGTGATGAGGGGCGCCTGGGTGGCTCAGTTGGTTGAGCGACTGCCTTCGGCTCGGGTCATGGTCCTGGAGACCTAGGATCGAGTCCCACATGGGGCTCCCTGCTCGGCAGGAAGCCTGCTTCTCCCTCTCTCACTCCCCCTGCTTGTGTTCCTTCTCTCGCTGTGTTTCTGTCAAATAAATAAAATCTTAAAAAAAAAAAAAGAAAATTTGTCTTCAAAAAAAAAAAGTGATGAATGAATAAAGGAAGAAATTCTGTTCTAAAGTAAAGACGGAAGCCAACACACCAGCTTTATTACCTTGTGAGGCAGCTGTTAGATGCTGCTTTGAGTTCACCAACAAGTGGACTTGCTAATGCTGAGCTGAAGTAGAAGACAGAAAGCAGTGATCAGTGCATTCATTGGCAGGGCCATGGCAGGCTGAGGCATGATGGCAGAGCAGGAGAGAGCGCCTGCTTTCTGTCGGCTGTCACTTCCCAGGGGGTGAAGTGCCACACATGGCTTTCCGTCCCACACTTATCGATCCATCTTCCTGGGAGCAGACTATCTAGAGACAGACAGAAGCTCGGATCGCTTTTAGGAATTATTCCCTCCATGCGGAAACCAAGAGGATAAAAAATATATGGAAGAGACAGGCACACATTCCAGGATTCGGAGCAGGGTAGGACATTGTCTGATTTACATTTTTAAAGGATTCCTTGGATTTGCCCCTCCAGATCCACTCTTTGCCCTCCTCTGGCTCAGTGCTCCGAGGTGAACAGAACTGGACAGAAAGGAGGGCATCAAAGAGCTCACATGGGGTGAGGTCTGGACATCTCCCTTTCTCTGGACTCTGGTAACTACTTCTCTGCTCTGAGACAGCACATTGTTCCTTTTTGATTTCCATCAAACCTGTCCTTACCTTTGTAACTTGCTCCTTTATTAAACTCTACACATTACCTACTTTGTGCATGCCCTCTGTTTCCTGCCTTGGTCCTGTTACAGAAATACTGTTACCCTGACTGTTCGGGAGTGGGGGGTAGGTCTTACGGGGTTACAGGAGTGGAGTGAAAGGAGAAGAGTTTTTGTGGTTTTTTTTTAAGATTTTATTTATTTATTTGACAGAGAGAAACACAGTAAGAGAGGGAACACAAGCAGAGGAAGTGAGAGAGGGAGAAGCAGGCCCCCTGCCAAGCAGGGAGCCTGATGTGGGGCTCGATCCCAGGTCTCCGGGATCATGACCCGAGCTGAAGGCAGTCGCTTAACCAACTGAGCCACCCAGACACCCCAAAAGGAGGAGAGTTTTAAAAGCAAACTCATAAGCAGTTGGCTGTGATAATTCAGGTAGATGGTGGTACAGTGCACCTCCGTGCCGACGACAGACGTAGTGAGAGATGGCTGGAGTCAGGATTTATTGTGAAGGTAGAGCCAACAGGACTTGGTGATGCAGGGGATATGGGCTCTAAGAGGAAAAAAGTGTCAGAAAAGACTCCTTATTTTACAACTGTGGAGTAGAGTAGTGCTGTCTAGAGGCTTGACAAAGAGAGAACAAGCTGCAGTGTTTTCAGAGGTGGGAGGATATGCTCCAAGAATTTGCAAGATTGCATTAGCAAGTTTTTTCCTATTAGTATTTTCCTCTTAAAACTGTGATTGCTAGAGCCTGTCCTGTAGACTTTTGTGGCTTCTCCAGTGATCTCTAGCCTATTGCAGATTTTTCCGACACAGGGAATGAATTTTTACCCACTTTAATGAGAAAAGCAACTGTATATATACCATGCAGCCTTTTTAAGAAAAAGAGGGAAAGGGAGTGTTTTAAACCAAACTGCCAATGGTTGTTGCAATTGCAAAACTCTTGATAACTACTGACCCACAAAATAAAACCCTAAGTTTCTGAGCACTGATTCGTCTCACTGGACCCACTGGCCATACAAACTTCTATTAGTGTCTTCAAATGCTGGGCAAATATATATAGTATATTCAGCAATATCTTAATACACAGGTGCACATGCATGTTTATATGTGTGTGTGACAAAATCAAAACCAAAAAGATAGAAACCAAACTACTAGAACTATAGGTAACTTTTTATTTTCTTTTTACTTGTCCACATTCAGAGTTTTCTAAAATAATCAGGTATTAGTTTAAGAAACATTTTCTACTTTGATACTGAATCCTTATATTGGGCTTTACTTGACCATCTCTCTAAAACAATGATACCTGGGCGCCTGGGTGGCTCAGTTGTTAAACATCTGACTTTGGCTCAGGTCATGATCCCAGGGTCCTGGGATCGAGCCCCACATCAGGCTCCCTGCTCAGCAGGAAGCCTGATTCTTCCTCTCCCACTATCCCTGCTTGTGCTCCCTCTCTCTATCAAATAAATAAATAAAATCTCAAAACAAAGATGTCCTTGCCATAGGGAGTAAAAATTGATACAAATTTTATGAAGTAAATTTTACCACATATTAAAAAAAAAAAGAAATCTAAGAAAAATCATGACCTCAATTCAGAAACTCTACCTGTAGGGCTTAACAGGAGATTCAGACAAACATTTATTTACAAAAGTGTCTTTGGAACACTGTATAATAGTGAGAAAAATAAGGAAGCTTAAATATGTATTATGAAAAAGCCATAAAATATTAAGTCATTATAGCAATTAAATTGCTACAGAAAGAGGTACATCAACTATTATTAAATTTTAAAAATAGGTAACAAAGTAACACATTCAGCAGAATTCCTTACACATGGAAAAACTTGGGGAACTTGAGAATATTAATTTTGGTTATTTCTGGGTTGGGAGACTGTATATGTTGCAGAGTTACTTGTGTGTACTTATCTACACATTTTTAAACATCTATAATAAACTCATGCAATAAAGTGTTGTTATTTCATTTTTCAATAGTGTTAAAATCATAAGCAATCCAAAATGGATTTCCTAAGGACTCATAACTATAGTATGGCTCAAAGTGGAAAAAATAAAATTTGCAAGTGAATTAGAATCACAAATATCTCTGAATATTTTCTGTTACCCATTTATCTCAAGCAGAATAACATTTCCTTAGGCTCAAAACAAGACTTGTAGAGTTACCACTGTCTGACAACAGAAATTATTATTGTGAATAATTAATTAGGTTGACAATGAAAACCCTGGAGGGTAAATACAGAAACCACAATTCACTATTATTTTATTTTATTTTATTTTTTTGACATCGGTCACAGCAACTTCTTTCAAGACACATCTCCAAAGGCAAAGGAGATCAAAGTGAAAATGAACTTCTGGGACTTCATCAAAATAAAAAGCTTCTGCACAGCAAAGGAACAGTCAACAAAACAAAGAGGCAACCCACAGAATGGGAAAGGATATTTGCAAATGACAGTACAGACAAAGGGCTGATATCCAAGACCTATAAAGAACTACTCAAACTCAACACCCAAAAAGAAGATGAACTCATCAAAAAATGGGCAGGAGGCATGAAGAGGCACTTCTCCAGAGAAGACATACAAATGGCTAACAGACACATGAAAAAATGTTCATCATCACTAGCTATCAGGGAAATTCAAATCAAAACCACACTGAGATACCACCTTACACCAGTCAGAATGGCCAAAATTAACAAGTCAGGAAACAACAAGTATTGGAGAGGCTGCGGAAAAAGGGAAACCCTCCTACAGTGTTGGTGGAAATGCAAGTTGGTGCAGCCGCTTTGGAAAACAGTGTGGAGATTCCTTAAAAAATTAAAAATAGAGCTACCCTATGACCCTTCAATTGCACTACTGGGTATTTACCCCAAGGGTACAGATGTAGTGAAAAGAAGAGCCATATGTACCCCAATGTTCATAGCAGCAATGGCCACAATCACCAAACTGTGGAAGGAGCCAAGGTAAGGTGCCCTTCAACAGATGAATGGATAAAGAAGATATCGTCCATATATACAATGGAATATTACGTCTCCATCAGAAAGGATGAATAGCCAACTTTTGTAGCAACATGGACTGGATTGAAAGAGATTATGCTGAGTGAAATAAGCCAAGTAGAGAAAGTCAAGTATCACATGGTTTCACTTACTTGTGGTGCATAAGGGGTAATATGGAGGACAGCAGGAGAAGGAAAGGAAATGGGAAATAGGGTAATTCAGGGAGGGAAACAAAACATGAGAGACTTTGGCCTCAGAAACAAACTGAGGGTCTTGGAGGGAAGGGGGTGGGGGGATAGGAGAGCCTGGTGGTGGGTACTGAGGGCACGTATTGCATGGAGCACTGGGGTGGGGCATAAACAATGAATCTTGGAACACTGAAAAAATTAAAAAAAAATTTAAAAATAAAATTATTTACTATTATTCTTGAGTACAATCTACAGAGAGGATGGAAGTAAGTGGTAAGGTTCCTTTTTCAAATTCAAACTGAATATGCAGCAGTAAGCAGAACTACTTGTCCTGGACCCACTGAGCTAAGCTCTGAGGAAACAGAATGTGTGAGCACATTGCTCACCAGGAACTCTATTTACTGATGCAACAGACAGAATTCTCACTGGACAAGCTGTTTGGAGTGCAGGCAGAGGGTGGTATTAGAGGAGACTAGTGGCATTTTGGACGGTATGGGTTACTTCCTTCATCTGAGCCACGGGTTGCAAAAATGGAATCTGAAGGTTGATACCAGTCCCGCAGACATGTAAGCACTTAGAGACCTGAAGAAGAAAAGTTTAAAATCTTACTTCGTTCTTTTCAGGCAGAACACTTTGCAGTTGGTCCAATTCACAGATTTTATTCACGGCCTCCTGCAATTTTTGATTCTTGTATCTGAGCTCTTCTCGGATCCTACTTGTAAGGTGATCAGCATTTGTCAAACAAAAAAAATCCAGAGAACACTACTAGTTCACGACTAATATGCCGTTAAATTTTAATAGTGGTTAACTTCCCGCAGTTCTCAGGAAATAGCCACTAGAGAGGATTTCCTCCTAGGCCCCTTTCTTAAAGCTTTGTTCTGCTGCTGTTTATCTGCTGGGGATGAAAACAAAGAAACAAAAAGTAGCAAGCCAGTAAGGGAAAACAAGAAACAAAGCATAGTTCCGGTCTATGGTGCCTGGAGAGCAGGTGTCAATCAGTTTCTGCAGGACTTCAGGTGCCAGAATACCAAAATTTGACTGTATTCTGACCATAATCAGAAGTCCTTGATGGAGAGATAGAATAAAAATCTACAAGCAGCCTCTAAATTTCAGAAAGGGAATCCATTGATCAGAGTCCTTTTTAAAGAGGCATCTCCAGGCGTGCGCATGAGATCATGCCTATCAATCAAGTCTCCAGATTAGTAATGGGTGACTTGGCACCCTGGCTGATGAGCTGGCAAGAGAGGAGCTATCGTGTGTCATATCAGACAGGGCCACAGACACCCAGGGCAATGTGATTTGTCACTTGAAGGAGGTGACAGCCTGCCAGCGTCCCATCCTCCAGCTGCTGAGTCACCCTACTCCGGTAGTTATTTAAACAGAAGCCTCCAGCACACACGCAGTCAACACTCCAGTCAGACAATGGCTAGACCTCCAGAAGTCATGCCTAGCTTGGATTGCCCACAAGTGCAATTTCTAAAAAAAAAAAAAAAAAAAAAAAAACGGTTTCTGTCCCTCTTTTTCCCATATTTTCACACTGGGGTTCTCACGTCTGGCTCTCTTCCTCAAAACTGGCCTATCCAGCCAGTCCTCCTATGAGACCTCGGCCCCAGAGGCCATCAACTCCTGCTGAAGTTTTCCTGTGGTCCTTCCGATTGGACTTCTTGTATTTCTTTGATGTCAGCAAACACTGGCTGAGCATCTGTTATGGGTCAGGGATGGAGCTACAGGTAAGGGTTGGTTCAAAAACAAGTAAGACACACTGCTTGCCTTTTAGGAGCTCAAAATCTAGGGGAAGGGATAGTCAGGAAACCAGGAAACCAGGCAACTACCATATACAAAGGGATGGCTCTAAGGTGAATACAAATGATCTCTTGGACCTTAATTCTGGGTGGTACCACTCTTCTCTAAAAGCCATCACTCTCTATGTATGGCCGTGTGGGAAGACTTGAATGGATGTGGAAAGGTGGATGTTTTAGAAGGGTGTTTCAATCCAACAGTGTACCAGCCATGGCCCTGTGTGACCTGGGCCTGGCAGCGGCTCTGTCTGGCTGTGAGTGCCGCCCACAGCTCTCTTCCCTGCCCATCTTCGAGGTGCTCTCTTCCGTGAGTCAGATGAGGACTCCCTTCACATTTGGCTGTCATCTATCAGCCACAACTGTCCTGTTCCGAAGAGCCGGCTTCGGCTTTAAAGCCTGCTTCCTGGCTGGGCTTCTCCGCCACTCCATTAAGGATACCATTTGATATCACATGTGCTACAGGTGCTGTTGATGAAAGTGCTAAAGGAGCTGATGGCACTGACGTCTTTGGGAAGAGTAAGACTCAGCGAGCGCACACAGCTGTCCTGCCCAAGTGGTGTTCTTACCTTCCGATGGAAAGGTATTGTAAATAAAGAGAAAGGGCACGAGCTTATTTTAAACACCAAGTATGAGCTAGGAGCTGTTCTCGGCACTATGTAAAAGCTTTATTTAGTTCTCACAGTAATACTGTTCTTATGCTAGAGTCCCATTTTATAGACTAAGAAAATTACGGCTCAGAGAGGTTAAGAGACTTAGGTCACAGAGCTGTGCAATTTTTTGTTGAGCTTGAATCTGAACACAGGTCTATGTGACTTTAAATCTTGTGTTCTCCAAACTGAATAGTTCACAGAAGCAGCTGCAGAATACTAACATTTTTTAATATACTTTTTTAATCTTTTTTTAAAATATTTTATTTATTTGACAGAGAGAGACACAGCAAGAGAGGGAACACAAGCAGGGGGAGTGGGAGAGAGAGAAGCAGGCTCCCTGCTGAGCAGGGAGCCTCATATGGGGCTCGATCCGAGGACCCTGGAATCATGACCTGAGCCAAAGGCAGACAGTTAACAACTGAACCATCCAGGAGCCCCCCTCCCTCCCCCTTTTTTAAGATTTTAAAATGCGTGGGCACATGAAGAGCAGAGGGAGAGAAAGAACTCCAAATACACTGTGCTCTGCAGAGCCCAATGCAGGGCTTGATCTCGCAACCCTGAGATCATGACCCAAGCCAAAACCGAGTGGCCCGTTTAACCAACTTCGCCACCCAGGCGCCCCCATGGCAGTTAGATTTTTGACTGCAGTCCTATTATCAATCTTCCAAGAGTGATCTAAATACAGGATATATAGCATGAGTTTCTGAACCTTTGTTTTGAGACATGAAGCCAATCAGAAGGAACTGGGGTAGGAGCAAGCAACAAAGATATGATAAAACCAAGTGTATCCGATGAAAATATGGATAAGAATGTTTACATTCCCAGAACTATAAATATTGAAAAATAAAAGACACGCTGAGAAAATATGTCTGTTTTTATGACTTGTTGATATTCAGGGGGTTTTTCCTTAAGCCTCAAAACAATTTACAGCATTGCCAGCAGCATTCAGTACATTCAGAACAGGATCATTTCACCCACAGCTGAACGAGGGCCACACTTGGGACATCACCAGAGGAGCTTTCCAGCGGACAGACCGGGGAGGAAGCCAGGGTCAGTGAGTGAAGAGCAGAGCACAGCCATTTAAAGCAACACGGTTTATGTAAGTGTGATCTAATTGCTTCCACTGGAAATGGGTCAGATTTGAGTTGAGAGAACCATAGGC
This sequence comes from Spilogale gracilis, assembly GCA_004023965.1. NCBI lineage: Eukaryota > Metazoa > Chordata > Mammalia > Carnivora > Mephitidae > Spilogale > Spilogale gracilis. Next base: position 38,356 of record PITA01004105.1, on the reverse strand, counting down.
TTTGATGACCCCAGTGAAATCAGATTATGGCTTTTCTTTCAATCTCCTTGGACCTCTGGTGAAAGAATGATGCTTGGATTCATTTGGGTCGGCTGTGTTTCCCAGTCTCTTCTTGCCTCCTCATAGTTGATTTGCATTTCTTGTTTCTTTTCTAGTGAAACACGTTAAACTAAACAGGATATGTCATATGACAGACTGTGATAAATTTACTATTGGGAATAGGGAAAAAAGTATGGGATAAAGAAATAGGGCTTTTTTGTCTCTCACGGCCATGATTCAGTTCTGACTCAAAAGGAAGTGTGCCACCTACTGAATCACGGAAACCACTTCCTGTAGCTGTTTGGTTTATTCTGGAGGGGCATTAGGCCAAGTACTGCCCTGCCCTGACCCTGACTGGCTCCTCAGAGCCAAAGCGTTCACAACTTGAGGTGGTTTGGCCTCAGACTCTGAGAACATTACATATTAAATTACAAGTGTTTCGTTTCCTAGCAAAGAGTCTTTAACAACACGAAAGCGAACATGTGTTATTTGCAAACTGAGCGTGTCGTATTACTCAACCTGAATATCCTCACTTTTTCATAAGGTATGCATTCCAGATGACCACTCTCAGGATCCGAGTTCACGCTGCTTGTTTTTCCTGGGGGCAATTTGGGCAGTCTGTAGGGTGGCATTAACCAGATGAGGTTTCAAGTGTACCCTTTCATTCGTGAGGCAATACTAGACTTGTATTCATTCATGCAGTGTATTTTTTGAGCACGTGCTTACTGCCATGTCCTGTGCAAGGTAGAGGATACATGGCAAATAAGACAAATGGCTCCTGACCTCAAGCTGCTTACGATCTACGCTGCATGGAAATTCAGTTCTCCTCTCTAGGGCAAGCATTGTGCTTTGTAAAAGGAACATCAACTAAAGGAAAACTTGTTTCCTCTTTGTCCACAGGATGTTTTTGATACCAGATGTGTGGGTTTCTCCAATTCTCAGCAGCCACTGTCTATCCTACAATTTAACTCAACTCTGACAGTAATTGGCCAGAATTCGCATGTACCCTCGGTTTAAGGGCTCAGTCTCACAGCACTGCACTTCAGACGTTGATCATAAGACCCAGGTTGTTACCAGCACTTCTGATCAACTGCATATAAATTGAACTTTTCCACCATTTCCTCTTTGAGTTTGATAATTAGCCAGAAGAGCTGAAACAATACAGAAAAATACTTCATTGACATTTACCAGTTTATTATAAAAGCTAGAACTCAGGAACAGCCAGATGGAAGAGATAGTAAGGTAAGCTGTGGGTAGAAGGGGCTGCGTAGCTCCCATCCCCTCCCTGGCTATGCTACCCTCCCAGCACCTGCATGTGTTCACTGATGTGGAAGCTCTTGGAACCCCGTAACTTAAGGTTTTATGGAGATTCCATGTGTAGACATGACAAAGTCCTTGGATACTGGTGATTAAGTCATTCTCTAGTCCCTCTCCACCCTATTAGTTCCAACCCTTAAATCACCTGATTGGGTCATCTGGCAACCAGCCTCCACCTTCCAAGAGTCGCCTCATTACCATAAAGTCAAGTATGGTTGAAAGGGGTTTATTAGGAATAACAAAAGATGCTCCTGTCACCGGTATTACTCAACAAATTCCAAGGGGCTCTGTGCCAGGAACCAGGGATTTCTTATTATATCACAATCATGCAGCCCCAGCATCTAGCCTTGGGCCTGGCATAAAGGCGCCCCTCAACACTTGTTAGAGTAGATATCTGAAAGAAAGAATCAAAGACAAAAAGACAGAAAGAAGGAAGGAGATAGGGGGGCCCCTGGGGTGGCTCAGAGGGTTGAGCCTCTCTGTCTTTGACTCAGGCCATGATCTCGAGGTCCTGGGATTGAGCCCCACATCGGGCTCTCTGCTTGGCGGGGTGCCTGCTTCCCCCTCTCTCTCGGCCGGCCTCTCTGCCTATTTGTGATCTCTCCTCACAATTATTTCTTATTGTATTTGCAAGGGAAGATGAAAAGAGCCAGCTATTGTTTTCTTTCATAGTGTCAATTCCAAATGGACTAAAGGTTTGTGCCCCTCGGTGCATCTGGAGTCTATAAGGCTTCAAGATACATATGGGCTCTTCATCAGGGAGGTTCTAGAAACAAGGAGGCCCATTCTGATACCAGGTCAACATCAGAAGTCCTGAGAATCCTCTCTAAGAGTAAAAGGTTCTTGGTTGTCAACCACAGAATAGGCCAGCATCCTGAGTCTCAAGAAGAGACTCTCTAGGGTACTTACATTTGTCTAATTTATGTGAGTAATATTGTCCCCCAAATGTAACATTATATAATGTTGAACATTATATATAACATTATATAATGTTTTAAAAAATTATATGTGCACAAATATAACTAGTGTTATAAGACAGAGACATACTACAATTTTTGTAAAGATTTTATTTATTTGACAGAGAGAAACACAGCCAGAGAGGGAACACAAGCAGGGGGAGTGAGAGAGGGAGAAGCAGGCTTCCTGCCGAGCAGGGAGCCCGATGTGAGACTCCATCCCTGGTCTCTGGGATCATGACCTGAGTCGAAGGCAGTCACTTAACCAATTGAGCCACCCAGGAGCCCCGACATACTACAAATTATAAGGGTTTATTTGGGCAGAAATTGTTCAGATGGGGCAGGGCCGGACCAGGAGTGATCAGGAGGAAATAAACTAAGAGAAAGACTTCTAGAAAAGAGGCAAAACAGGAGAACTATTTATGATTGTCTATAGCTTAAGTGCTTGCCTTGGGGAAAGCCTAACTGACTGTTTGTGATTGGTTGTTCTTTGTTTCAATTTCGTAACCTTGAGACTTTAGAAGCTTGGGTTTTGGTTTGCTAATGTGGGCAGATAAGGCATTAGAAAATCACCCCAGCCAGTCTGGAGCTCCGGGGTGGCTCAGGTCCTTAAGTGACAACCTTTAGCTCAGGTCATGATCCTGGACTGCTGGGATGAGTCCCACCTAGAGTTCCTCCCGCTCTGCGGGAGCTTGTTTGCCTGGTTCTTTTTCTCCTTCTGTCTGCCACTCACCCGGCTTGTGCACGCTCTCTAAAAATCTTTAAAGAAAAAAACTACTTCAGTCTAATGGCCTTCTCCATTAATTAATTGTTCTACTCCTGACCTAAGGCTATTCTCTAGACATCTGACTTAACAAGAGAAAGTTGCAAAAAGAAGAGAAGTAGAAAGAGATACAAAGAAGGGAAAAATCCCCACCAGAAATCTGAATAAAGATGGAGGTCTTGGGTGCCCGGGTGGCTCAGTGGGTTAAAGCCTCTGCCTTCGACTCAAGTCATGATCTCAGGGTCCCGGGATCGAGGCCCATATCGGGCTCTCTGCTCAGCAGGGAGCCTGCTTCTTCCTCTCTCTCTGCCTGCCTCTCTTCCTACCTGTGATCTCTCTCTCTCTGTCAAATAAATAAATAAAATCTTAAAAAAAAAAAAAAGATGGAGGTTTTACTGAGGTTTTCCTTAAGTACTGCAGAAGTGTTTGCATAGTACCTCACACTATAAAGATAATCTGTCCTTCAATCCTTGACCAGTTTCCTTCAGAGTTCCCCCATCTGCCTTCCTTACTCGGATGACACTTTTCTTCTGTTTCTTCCAAATTATCCCAGAGTCTGCCCCTTTATAACCTCTTCTGAGCTTCCCTAGTTCTCTCCCCTATCATATCATTTGGTTCGACAAAGAATGAGAAGTTAGACCCTAACTGAAGTTTTCAAAATCAAGGCATTGTAAAAAACTATTTAGCCAAAAATCACGATAACAATTACAGTAAACAAATAAATTAGCTCACAAGTCTCAGAAGCGCAACAATATTTTAAACCCCCATCTCCATGTGCAGTCTTGTTACTGTTTTTGGTCTGTTCATTGATACATCCCAAGTGGTTATAACAGTACCTGGCAAAAATATTTATTGAATAAATAAATTAGCCGAAGAGTTAACATTTCAAATAAAACAAAATGCCACTAAATTATCCTTTCTGCTTTTTTTCTCTTAAATATTCTGTGCAAGGTTAATAGTCACACATGCATCCATATAAAAGAATACATTTTTCTCATTAATTTTTTTATTATGCCACTTAAGGTCAAATGTCACAAAAAATCATATTGAACTCTTGACCAATCCATCTATTTTTTCCTTTGAAATATTGGCCCAACTAAGAAATAACATCAAGGAAAGATTATTTGTTGGCAGAAAAATATCCTCTCTAAATTCTTGTGTGTTTTGTTTTGATTTTTCCTTAGTGACTAGAGGTCAGTTTCAATCCACTGAAGCACAGATTCCAAATTTTCAATCTGGTTTTCTTGAGTACTGACGGAGTGCCAAGAATGAGGCAATGACACAAAATCACTACCAAGACACACACACACATACTACACACGAGTCTGGAGCATGTTCTGGTGACTTGCAAGCTTCTTTCCCTCTAAAATCCATCTTCAAATTCATACTTTTTAAATTCGAAATGGATCTACTTGCTCTCCTCCAAGCAAATTCTTATGAATTTTTTTTTTTTTTTTTTGGTCTAATACACTGGTCAGGGTATTCCAGATCCTAAAAGGTATCATAATAGAATCATCTACTGACCAAAGGTTATGTGTCTTCTACTTATTCTTTCTTGTTTCCTTTTAAAACTTGAACTTTAGGGGCGCCTGGGTGGCTCAGTCCATTAAGCATCTGCCTTTGGCTCAGGTCATGATCCCGGGGCCCTGGAATGGAGTGCCACTTGGGGCTCCCTGCTCTGGAGGGAGTCTGCTTTTCCCTCCCCTCTGCTGTTCTCTCTCTCTCTCTCTCTCAAAAAAATGTGCATTTTAATATGCTCAGGGGTGGGTCAATGACTATAAGTGTAAAATTACTGCAATTTTGTTTTAGCCTAGTAACAAGGGAAATGACATGTTATTTGGCAGGGCAGCTCCAAAGGAATCACATGTCTGGTGTAGTGGAGAGACAGTGCCCTAAAAGAAAAGGTGGCATGCTCAACAGCCAAAAGAACAAACGTCCACTACAAGTAATATGAGCACCGAGTTTGGATGCAATCCGTGTCTGTATGAGACTGGCGGCAATTCCCTCCATCTGAGCCCGTTTTCTCAGCTATGACTAGCAATATCAACACCTATCCCCTTATTTTGTGAATCTCTTTACTAAAATTGTTATCTGTTGTTCTATGATTCTATAAATCTCAGAATAATATTTTCCTGTTACAGCCAAGTTCTCTGTCATGGTCAGAGATATTCACCTGGTTATTTTGGCTTCTCTAATCCTGCTGGTGAAAACACCTCCTAGGGAGCTTTTGGTCAGGAGCTGACAATGGCATTTAAAATCACTTGTGCTTTTGATAAAGAAGAATTTGAAAGGAGACCAATAGTATTTTTTTTTTAACTTGGACCTAGTAACTTCCCTGATAAGGATATTTAATTCATACTTGTTACAGCCTAATTAATGCCAAGCCCTTTTTATGCCTTATGTCATTTTCTTACAGGAATCCTTTGAGAGAGGTTATCAGCTAGACTGTTTGACTGTAAGTTACAGGGGGAAAAAAATCTCCAACTGACTAAAACAATACAAGCACTTCCAGGCACACATAACTGGAAGTCTAGACAGAGAGCAGCTTCTGGATTGATGAATCTAGCGGCTTCATACTGTCACCAGGTTCCTAGGCCCTACTGCTGTCCTTTACATCTAGCAGCACTGGTTTCCTCCTAAGACCAATCTTCCTTTGTAGCTTGGCCATCAGTAGAAAACCTGCTTCCTTACTGCGAGCTAGCAAAGGTGAAAGAGTTTGTCACCAACAATGAAAAAGTTTGCCTTCTCCTTATGATCTACCTTTAGTCTGATGCTTATCTCTTAAATAGTAGCTATTGAGGATAGAGTTGGGGTGGGTGTTGAAATACTATGTGGTATGGTTAGCTCATCTCATGATCCAAAGGATTATGATTATCTTGATTGACTTGGATGAATTATAATTTACTCCTGGTGCTGGGGCAATTTTCTGTACCACAATGCCTACTACATAGTGAAAAAAGAATAGATCAGATTTGGGAGAGCCAACTATAATGTGCACTACAGGTAAATACTGCTAATTCCCAATTTACAGATGAGAAAACCAACACACTGGGAGGAAGGTTAAGTTAATTTACTCACAATGAGAACTGAACCTGGGTGGTTTATCTCCATTCTAATAGCAATTATCTCCTGCATTTCTTTCTTTCTTTTTTTTTTTTTTTTTAAGATTTTATTTTTAAGTAATCTCTACACTTAACATGAGGCTCGAATTCACAGCCCTGAGATCAAGAGTCCACATGCTCCCCGGAATGAGCCAGTCAGGCACCCCTCCTGCATGCATTTCTTAAAGCTCATGATGTATACAAGGAATTCCAAGATAAGGAGAAGCTGAGTAAAAGGAAAGACCACAGTACTAGGCTTCAAGAGATGAGGTTCTAGTCTTGTTTCTCCCACTGACTATGTGACTTCTGTGAAAATGAGAATAAAACTTACATACTGAAGGAATAGCAAATACTCAAACAGGAACCCTGCAGAAGAGTGTCATCATCTGGGAACTTGCTTGAAATGGAAAGTATTCCTTGCACCCCAGACTCACTTAATCAGAAGGGGGAGGGGGGAGGCATGCAACTTTAATAAAAACTCCAACTATTTATGACGCTTGCTAAAATTTGAGAACCACTGGCCTCACACATCGACTGGTGCATGAAATTTTACTTATTCTATGTCTTAAAGACAATAAGCATGTTGACTATCTCCAAGAGCTCACAAACGAGGGAAACAAAAAGTTCCATATTAAATTTTTTAATACAGGACCATACTGAGTAATAAATGATCGAATACAAGCTGAATGTGCTTTGAAAGCTTATAAAGGGTTGAATTTTATTTCTAACAAGGTGAATCTCAGAACGCTTTATAGATAAAAAATTAAGGGTAAAATAGCTATAAACTATAAAGTAACAGAGATAATTAAACTTCCAGGTGTTACTGCAAAGTTGTATTTACAAAGTTAGCTTAAAATATATCAGTACAAGGACACCTGGGTGGCTCAGTTAGGCGTCACACTCTTGATCTCAGCTCAGGTCTTGCTCTCAGGATCATGAGTTTAAGCACGGAGTTAAAAAATAATAATTAGGGGCGCATGGGTGGCTCAGTTGGTTAAGCAACTGCCTTCAGCTCAGGTCATGATCCCGGAGACCGGGGATCGAGCCCCATATCGGGCTCCCTGCTCGGCGGGAAGCCTGCTTCTCCCTCTCTTACTCCCCCTGCTTGTGCTCCCTCTCTGGCTGTGTTTCTCTCTGTCAAATAAATAAATAAAATCTTTAAAAAGTAATAGTAATAATAATAATTATATATGTATGTATCAATACAAATGAACAGATTAGATATCTCATATTATATGAGAATAAAAACCCATCAGAAGTCAGAAGAGGAGGATTTTAGTCCTGAGAATTACATTTACCAGCTGTCCCTCAATGTCTTATTTCATAAAAAAGGAGATTGGTCTGGAACCCTGGTTCTTAATCAAGGGAAAATAAGATGGGCCCAAGGCATGCGTAGGAGTAAAGCTTCCACTGGAGGGTGTGGGCACAGCCTGGTGAAAAAGCACTGCACTAAACCTCTCTAATCTCTAACTGTAGATCATCAAATACAGAGTGAAAGCATTAAGGAAGCATGTAAACATTATTTAAAATCTGTAAGCCAATCTCTGTTTGTTTTTTTTTTCTCTTTTCTTTGCTTAACATCTCTGAAAGTGCTCTAGTATCTGAACACCCAATTAATGAAAGGGAAACATCTGTAATATGTAGTAACTAAAATATCACCTTCCCTGTGTGGATCACAAAGTCCTTGGCAGTCGCTTCCATACCAGACTAGTGAGTATTGTTGTTCTCATTTTCCAGATGGATAAACAGAGGATAAAGGCCTTGTTCAGTGTCACACATTTCTGTCACCAACTGAGACACAATGGATGTCAGTCTTCTCATTCCTTCAACAATAAAGAGCTTTCAAGCTTTTACAGTCAACAAGAACTTTCGGAAAGATTACACTGGCTGAAAGGCATATACATGGATGACATCCACAAATAGGAGGAAATTACCTTGAAGCTGAGTGTCTAACTTCAATGATTCTCAGTGATAGAGACAGAAGAAAGTAAAGGTTTAGCAAAGAAGGGTCTGAAAGAAAATAAATGCAGCTAATTATGGAGTATGGTTTTTATATAGTAAAACAAGTGAAAATTACTCTTCTTTAGGTAGTAATTCTTATCTCTTAACTGAATCATCCATTCATTCAATAAATGCTTGCTGATTGCCTTTTATGTACCAAGTCCTCATTTCTCTACTGGAAATGTAACAATGAGTGCAGCAGGTAATAATAGTAATAACAATAAGAGCTATTATAGCAGGGACCAATAATATATTAATAAATAATAACTGTTGAATAAAATGTCAAAACTTAGTGTGCACTAGCATTTCTTTGGGGCTTCATCTACTGACTGTAACACAGCTAGTCTACTTAAAAATTCTCCAGCTCTCAGCCTCTCTATCAAAAAAGCTGTTGTTGAACCTGCCTCCTTTTTCTTTTTTTTTTAAGATTTGATTTTACTTATTTGGCAGACAGAATGCGAGAGAAGGATCATAAGCAGGGAGAGTGGGAGACGGAGAAGCAGGCCTCCCAATTAGCAGGGAGTTTGATGAGAGGCTTGATCCCAGGACCCCAAGACCCTGGGACCACGACCTAAATCGAAGGCAGACACCTATCAACTGAGTCCCCCAGGAGCCCCTTGAATCTGCCTCTTATGGATGCATCCACCATGAGCATGGACTTACCAACCACTCGACTGTCCTGCAAAAGGCAACCAGAATTGAGAGCATTATGACTTCTTCACTGTGATTTTGAAGTTACTAGATTCTTCTAACTTCTAAATTACAGCTCTTCTAACTCTACCTCTTGGTTTCCTACAATACTGAAAGAGACTGCAAAATAAATGCCATCTTAGGGGTACCTGGGTGCTCAGTCAGTTAAGTGCTTGCTGTCATGATCTCAGGGTCCTGGGACTGAGCCCCTGCATCAGGCTCCCTGGTCAGTGGGAAGTCTGCTTCTCTCTCTCCCTCTGCCCCTCTCCCAGCTTGTGTGTTCTGTCTCAAAATGAATAAATAAAATCTTTAAAAACAAATAAACAAACTAGAACTCTCCAATCACTTGGCTTTAAAAAAATGCCACCTTAATACTGTTTCTTTTTTTTAAAAAGATTTTTTATTATTTATTTGACAGAGAGAAACACAGCCAGAGAGGGAACACAAGCAAGGGGAGTGAGAGAGGGAGAAGCAGGCCTCCCGCCGAGCAGGGAGCCAGATGTGGGACTCGACCCCGGGTCTCCGGGATCATGACCTGAGCTGAAGGCAGTCGCTTAACCAACTGAGCCACCCAGGAGTCCCATCTTAATACTGTTTTAACACAAAACAAGTGTTCTTTGAGTTGTGTTTGCAATGGATTAAAACACTAGCATATTTGAGATTAATGTTCAGTGGTCAATTCATTGCATATATGATTTGTAAGAGAAAATGCTTTGAGGGACTCTAAAAAACACCTCTTCATCTTTTTAAATGTCAGTGTCCTCACAGTGATGGTGCTCTCAGTTTGTTAGGAAATCTTTTGAGACAAGTGGGAGGGGAATGTGGGGGGAAGGAGAGTAGAGTGATGCAATATCTAAGTGTCATGTGATTTCACAATTTGTTTTTCAATCTGTTTGGACTCCAGAACGACTCTTCATATATCAACAAGCACATAAACTAAAGCTTAAAACACTAAAAACAAAAACATAGAGTTTCAAATGTATGACATGTACATAATCCTATTATTTGATGGGATGCTCCTGAGAAATGTGAATTTTTCTCTGACAGATATACTCCCTTGCTTCATCTGAACACATGAACCATAAACAATACCTAATGAGAAAACTTTCTGTCTTCTCCAAGGTCAAAGTCAGAACAAGTGTAGAGAATTCAGTTTTCCTTACTCAACAGTATTCATCATTCTTGTGCTCAGTATGCTCATGAAAAATGCAAGCCTCTTATAGTTAACACAAAGATGCAGCAAATTTTCAGGGATAAAATACAGACTGACGAAACCGGGAGGATGTAAAAATATAGTTATTAACCTCTTACAGTCCCAGATTTAAAGTTGAAACTCTATGTTCTTCATTGTGAAGAAAAAGTGGATGTAAATTGTAAACAAGAAAATCAATCCTTGTTTTCCCCTGTTCCACTAACTTGAGCACCTGTGAGAACTTTTGCTGTTACTTGACCATTAACCCACTCATACTTTCCAAGTTTTTGGGTGTTTTTCCACTTTCTGTTGAGCATTTCTGGCACAGGATAGATTGCTCAGCAATAATAGGTATGTGAGGAAGGAAACAAAATTCAAGTTCCAAAATGGGATTAAGAAGAGCAACAATAAAGCATGACTGTCTGGAAAGGACAGCCTTGGAGGCAGGTGAAGCGAATAAAATATGCTCTTGGTTCGGATCTAGAAATGTTCTGCATTTGTCTCTTTTAAGCATTTATTTGGTAAATAATAAGCTGGTTAACTTTTCTGTGAGTCTTGATTTTAAAAAAAGGTTAAAAGCAAATGAGGACATGAGTTTGTTTGTTTGTTTGTTTTTGTAATCTCTACACCCAATGTGCGGCTTCTACCCATGACCACAAGATCAAGAGTTGAATGCTCTTCCAACTGAGCCAGCTGAGTGCCCTGACAATGTGTGTATTTTTTAAAGGAAAATTGGCAATTAAATATAAAGTGGTATGAATAGATTATTTGGTAATAAAATGCAAACTGTTTTGCTGCCAGATCGAGAAGCCAGAGACAATCTTCACTATCATAACTGTAGAGTCTGTCACTATGTATTCTTCCAACATTCTCAGATTTTTCTCTCCTTTACTGTACCACCTTGTATTCATGGGTACCACACACATGTTTATTTCATTCAAGTCCTAGTCAACTTTTCCACAGAGGTTAAGAATTATTCTCCCATTCAGGGCGCCTGGCTGGCTCAGTGGGTTAAAGCCTCTGCCTTCGGCTTGGCTCAGGTCATGATCTCAGGGTCCTGGGATGGAGGCCCGTGTAGGCTCTCTGCTCAGCGGGGAGCCTGTTTCCTCCCCTCTCTCTGCCTGCCTCTCTTCCTACTTGTGATCTCGCTCTGTGTCAAATAAATAAATAAAATCTTTAAAAAAAAAAAAAAAAGAATTTTTCTCCCATTCAGCTGTGGCCTTCTCATAGCATTTTAAGTCCTGTGCATTTAACACTTCTGTGTAGAAAAAGAACACACCACACTAGAATTGTGATGATGCTATGATGAATCACATGTCAGTAACAAATTATTATATAAAGTTCAAAGCTTGTTAGAGCAGAAATGGTACTAAAAATACCCCCCCACACAGAAAAAAAAATTCTAATTCCCAGGGCCATCATTTTTATTTTTTATTTATTTATTTTTCTAAGATTTTATTTATTTGACAGAGAGAAACACAGCCAGAGAGGGAACACAAGCAGTGGGAGTGAGAAAGGGAGAAGCAGGCTTCCTGCCGAGCAGGGGAGCCCGATGTGGGACTCGATCCTGGGTCTCCAGGATCATGACCTGAGCCGAAGGCAGTCGCTTAACCACCCAGGCGCCCCAGGGCCATCATTTTTAAATAAATCTTGCATGTATTTCTTCCCTATCTTGCTAGTATAACAGCATTAACATTTGCAAAGTGTGCCATTCGTACCAGGTAGTAACTAAAGCAAAGGAAGAAATCTGGCTGGATCAGTGATTTGTCAGCAAGGCCTCAATCACAGGAGGTTGGTCTCTGGAGTATCCTCTTTGTCCAAAAAGTAGGAGATGGTGGTCCACTGAGCCAGGAATTGCCTGGCAAGATCAACACCCTGGCTATTGCTCAGGGTAGGTTGCATTTTTTGGCTTTTACTCCCAAACCAAAAGTTCAAGTGAGAAAACCGGGACTGAAGCCTCTTCCTGGCTGGAACACCCCCAGTTCAGCCAGAAGTTAGTTTGAGGGTGTAGTGGCCCAGCATTCCAGGAGTGGCACATGGCAGGAGGAGGGATGCCAGGGCTGGGTCCCAGCTGCAGAGCAGGGCTGGCTACACAGCCTTCACTTCATTAATATCCTAGATTTCTGGGTGCCTGGGCAGAGACACTAATGGGACAGAACCAAGGTAGTTCCAGAACCATGGTAGGCACGGATTTGAGAATAGTCAGGCTGTGGCCTATAGACTGCAGACCTCCTTCTCCACAGTGCACTGGATTCTTTTCTCCTTTATGCTTCATTTCATCTTCCTTAAGAGTAAAGAGCTCCTGGGAGCCTGGGTGGCTCAGAAAGTTAAGCCTCTGCCTTCAGCTCAGGTCATGATCCCAGGGGCCTGGGATCAAGTCCCACATCAGGCTCCCTGCTCCATCAGAAGCCTGCTTCTCCCTCTCTCATTCCCCCTGCTTGTGTTCCCTCTCTGGCTGTGTTTCTCTCTGTCAAACAAATAAATAAAATCTTAAAAAAAAAAAAAAAGTGTGTGTGCAGATGGCAGTTGGAGGCGGTGAAAACGAAACATGCCTTTTTCTCCCTCCCAGCCTCACTCCATGAGCTGACTCTGTGTGATCTCAGGATGGGAGAGAGCTTTCTGGTGTGGCATCCAGGACCTGGGGCATGCTGCAGAGGCATTGGCCACTGACACACACAGCAGCTGGTTTTCAGATACAAGTCATGCAGCCAAGACTCAGGTACTTGTGTTTCAAAGGCTAACACAGTCCAGGATCAGACTGAATTTAACCAGCTACGAGGAAATATGTGAATGAGTTTGTGATACATGATTTAGCTGAAAATGTCAGTGATTGAATGCAATGAAATTGGTAAACTTGCCAGTGGCTAAAATTTTGTGGTCCACTTCTGCACTGCTATTAGCCCAAAAAGCAATTATGATATACGTGCAAAACGGTAGCCTGATCAGTTGTTCACAACCACACAAAGCCTAGTGCTTTCATACATCCTAGTTGCTTCTCTGTTAAGGAAAGTGTAACTGCAGATCCTAAAAGGGTAGTATTCCCTTGCATGATAGTTCCATTTCATTATCAGGTAATACATGATGAATATTGTTGAGAAATGACTAAAACACACCTATTTATAGGGAAAGTTAAGGTTAAGACACCACTTTCATAGAAGACAATTACAAAGACTTATAGTTCATACTCCTGTATCTCTGTATGGAAATGAGTTACTATTTTAAGATAATGACTAATGTTTTTCTTTCTTGCACTTCTCGTTTGCCCACACCAACCTGTGGGTTAGAGGAAGGGAATGCCTCTGAGTAGGAAGGATACAGACTAAAGAAGTAAACTGAAGTACTCAGTAACTTTTCAGAAAGCTTATATAAAATTGTCTTGAAATCAAGCCAATACTACAAGAGAAGAACAATGTTTTAAACTTTTTAAGACAGAGCCTGAAGGAACCAGAGCACCAGAGAGTTTCTTTTTTAGGTCCCAGAGTGGATAAAATGGCTAGTGTTTCCCCAGCTTGAAGAAGAGAGAGATTCAAAGGGAGACCTGGTCAGAGTGTATGTGCTGTCCCAGAGTGAGGGTAAGAGAAACCCCATAAACTTAAGAGGACTGGAGGCAGAGACTGTGGGGAGTTCTGCCTCTATTCTCAGAGGATATAGCCTGAGGAGACTCCAAGCCTTTCAAAGGTCACATCCAGCTTAGCAGATGAGGGAGGAGCTGGGTGCATGGACCTGAGGGGAGCCTCCGCCCACAGAGGAAGGGAGAGTGCCCACTCTTCTCATCCCACAGTTCTCAAGAGGAGTACTGACTTGGGGAGCTGAGAATAGCCAGGAGGCCCAAAGGGCCTGGGGTAGGATGAGGAGGATAAACGTATGAACATGACACCTACACATTATGAACTGTGAGTATCAGCAGCAGAGGCCAGTGGGGCCGGCGGGGGTTCTACTTCGAGGCCAACAAGGATAGAGGATGACAGAAGACCAAGTGTCCCATTCCTACCTGATGTCAGGGTGATAAACAGGCTTCACTCTTTCTCCCTTCACTATCTCAGCACTAAAAGAGAGGAGGGGGGAGGACAGAGAAAGCAATTCTGTGTTAAGTGAGAATTACTAAAAAATTAAATGAGTTTTGAATGAGCAAAATGCAGTTTTTCACAGTCAGTGGAAACTCTTGAGCGAGGCTAACATCAGAGAGACACAAAGCTACATATGGGCATGCAGACATATATCTGATCATGTCTGGAATTTTCATGGCCACTATCTATAAGCACGGACATACAGGCACAATTAAACAAGTATTTGTGTCTTTTTTTATAATAACATAGACCCCGGAGGCAAAAAGACCTGGGCTTGAATCTTGTCTTGTCCACTTAACAGCTGGATGACTCTGAACAAATTTCTTGATCCAAGATTTTGCTTCAGTAAACCAGGAAAAATAGTGTCTTGTGGGCTTGTTGTAAGGATTAACTGAGATACAAAGGTTACCCTAAGACCTGGCATATGGTAAGCCCTAAATAAATGCTATCTACCATGATCATGGTAACAATAATAATCATTATGCATGTGCTCATTTTGACTATAAGTCTAAACTTGTGCTTGGCAAGATTTAGTTACTTGTTGTATACAAAGCATAACACACCAGCTACTAATACTATAAATGCTTAGAGACTAAGGGGACATTCATGTACAGGTCTTTAATGGCACTATTTAAGGTTGATCGCCTTTTACATGTCTATTTGTGTTATTTAATTTTCACTTTGTTCTCGGGGAGGGATATATGCCTCTAGACTTGGGGAAATCTGAGGTAAAATTCCTTTTGAGCCAAGATGAAGTCTAAACTTTAAATTTAGAGGGAACCTATTCCCTAGCCCCCCACCCCTCTCCCCCTTCACTCTGATGGAAGTATGATGGTCCAAAGGTTCATGTCTGGTTTTCTCTTTTTCAATCTCATCAGAGGCACAACACCCTTGAGCCTCACCCCGACACCCACAGAAGAGCATTACCATTACATGGCAGCCTGAGTCTCCTCTGCAAGATTCAGCCTTTCAGTGGTTTTCTTAATGCAATAGCCCTTATGTAGCAACCAGGTAGTTACTATATTTCAACATATGTGAGGTGAGCAGTACCTTCAGCACTGTCTCCAGGGCTTCCTTCTGATCCAAGAGATTTCGCTAGCCAAGCATACAAGCATGCCTCACCACAGCTCTGGCCTAAGCATCCTACATCTCTTATTCAAGGGCAAGTGGGCAATCCTAATTCTACCCAGTAAAGCTATCAAAGTGCAAAGCCCGCAGAAAATCCCATCCCCAGTAATAAAGCAACACCTGTAATAAAACAGCACAACCATACCGGGGCCACCTATGCTGTATTTGCAAGAAGAGGCATAATGAAGTCTTTTCTTATTTTTTGGGGTGGCCACAAATAAAGCATCTAATCTCTTGACTTAGTTAACTTATCTGTAAGAGGGGGTTAATAATATTGTGCCAGTTCACCTCCAAGGGGTATTATCTAAAGCTAAAGACCACACTGTGAAGAACCAAGTACTATGCAAATGCTGTGATTATCAGTAATTCAGATGGTGAATCAGTTTGTTTACTGTCACTATCATCTAGATCAATACAAATAGTAGGTAACAGCATTTTCACTTGTAGGCCTCTAGATTTTGAGGCAGACCTATCATTCATTCACTTTGGTCTCTAAGTCTTTCTCCCTGATCCTGAAACAAACCTTTTCCATTAGAAAAGAGATTCTATCCTACCAAGTGTGTGGTTCCCAGGCACAGGCTTGGCCAGATAAAAGCAGGCAAATATAAGTTGGCCAGATGTCAGCTGAATTATTGGGCCTTCCCCCACCCACAGATGCTTTACTTCATCTGATTACATTGTGGAAGAGTCGTATGTATACCAACATTTGGCAAATACTTTATTAGCGCAACAATTATTAAGAATAAATGTCCCTTGGCATGTGCGCACATTATCAGAATCTCTAAAAGTTCCTGTATTCTTCAGAATTCAACTAGAAATGTTGATGACTCATTCTCCAGTCACACTTAGAAAAACATATGCTGTATATACTTGACAAATAAATACATACAAAGTTGCAAGTTGCCACTTTTAACTCTAAAGGCAACTCACTGACATTTGAAGCAGCAGGAAAGATTGTTTTTCACCTATTCCTCAAGTTTCCTTAGGGTCCATGGAATTGCTGAGGAGACCTCAAAGCAAGTCCTGGTCTACTGACTGGGACGAGGGCCAACTTTTGGCTCTGGTCTGGCTGTGGAAAGTCCCAGAGTAGATCTAGGAATATCCCGGTTTGGGGCGGGTGTTGAGATCATCACTATCATCACCCTTCTGTGTAGATCCTGCCATTGCTTGTTCTTTTCTCACTGTGGACTCTTGGGAAGGCCTTCATTGTGTTACTGCTGGCCTCACTGACTTCACACCTGGGATATAAGAAGGCTGAGTGGGGTCCACGTGTGGGCTCGCAGTGCACCCAGCAATGTCATTTCACGAGGTATAGTCACGGGACAAAGGATAGTCAAGTAAAGTCAAAGTAAGCCCTAGAATTCCTCTCCTACCTATGTGTCTCCAAGTACATTGCAAACTCCTTCAAGCGGGGGTCCACGGCTATTGCCTTGTGTGTTTTGTGGGCGATGACTTTAGAGATTTTCCCTGCCTGAAGAAAAGCCGTTGGTTCTGGGATGATTCAAATCACAATTTGAATTAGGGCAAGGGGCCATGATTATTTTTTGGAAATAGAAATGAATTGTGTCATTTTTCCATGTTGTCAGGCAGATCAAGAAGGAATATACTTTATATTCTTCTACTTTTCTCAGTAAATTGCCTACAAAGACTGTTTTCATATATTCTAACAACTGCCACCTCTCATACCCAGGTGTATTTCCACAGTTATGTTACTGGATTTTTTTTTCTTTTTTTTTTTGCCATTTGATGGTGAAATGATCTCCTAAACTGTAGGCTGTTGGTCTTAAATACTGACAGAGTTCAGGACACACTATTCAAAAATAGGACACTGAGGCATGTTGAATTTGAGAAACAGCACATGTAGGAAGGACTCTCTGACCTTCCCCTAAGGCAGGTCATAAAACCCTTCTGTAAAGGATGACCTCCTCATCCCCAGACGAAAGATGCATCCTTATCTTTGCTGAGAGGAATCTGATGCCAGAGGAATCCTAATGAACAGGTCTTGCTATTTCCCCCAATTTACCACACAAAGCTCATACCCCTTTTTGTCCTATCCCATTTTCCCATGACCTTCCATCCTTTGTCACACCTAACCTAAAATCACCCAGGTCTAATGCCTTCAGGTCTTCATTTCCTTACAAAGGTTCCCGAGTCACATGAAACTTACAATAAATAAATGAGTATGGTTTTGTCTTCTTCATCACTCTTTTGTTACAGGGACCCCAGTTGAGGACTTAGAAATGGAGAAGAAAAAGCAATTTTTCCTCCTTGCATCAACAAAGTAGTAAACAGGCAACAAGTTGTCAACAGTAGCCAAGAATGGGGTAATTTCTAGGGGATGAGAACAGTAGTCACACCGGGTTATGTACTAATTGTCAAGGAGAAAGAGTTCGTAGCAGAGAGGAGCTGTGCAACTCGCAAAAGTAATCTCGCCCATCTCAGAAGTCTCCCAGTAATTGCTCTTACACATCAGAATTGGCCCCATGGTATTTATTGTTTCTCCGAGGTATGTAAGACCAAATATGTGGAGGTTCTGGCACATTATAGCTAGACAGTTTTAATAATCACTGAGTAATAAACAAGCTTTAATGGAGCCTTGCACCATCACATTACTAAACACAATGGCAGGGGTTTTCATGTTCTTGTTAGGTTTAATCTTTCTGTATTCAACTTTTATTTATTTATTTTTAAAGAATTTATTTATTTATTTTACAGAGAGAGAGAGCAAAAGAGGGAACACAAGCAGGGGGAGTGGGAGAGGGAGAAGCAGGCTTCCTGCAGAGCAGGGAGCCCAATGCAGGACTTGATCCCAGGACCCTAGGATCATGACCTGAGTTGAAGGTACACACTTAACAACTGAGCCACCCAGGCACCTCTGTATTCAACTTTTAAAGATGCATATTTTTTTAATAGGAAAAAATTTTCAAAGTCTGTTACTCTGTGGACTATCATAGATCTCTAAATCAGAGAACTATTTATTAGGAAATGTTCTCCTCTCTACCCCCACATTTATGGGTAATCTCAAACTGTTACCACGGTAAAATAAGGAAGCCATCTGTGGTGTGTATGCTGTTGTTTTAGACATAGTTGCCATATAGTGTTATATTAGCTTCAGGTGTATACCATAATGATCTCTATTGCTTGGTACCTGCCTTTTCACTGACTTCTGCTGAGAGCTGATGACGCACAGAGGTACTATGCAAAACCTTTTAAACAAGCAGATAGGGCGCCTGGGTGGCTCAATGGGTTAAAGCCTTTGCCTTCCTCTCAGGCCCTGATCTCAGGGTCCTGGGATCAAGGCCCGTATCAGGCTCTCTGCCCAGCAGGAAGCTACTTCCTCCTCTCTCTGCCTGCCTCTCTTACTTACTTACTTGTGATCTTTTTCTCTCTCTGTCAAATAAGTAAATAAAATGTTAAAAAAAAAAAACCCACAAGAAGATAAACTCATTTCTTTTTTTTTTTTTTTTTAAGATTTTATTTATTTGACAGAGAGAAACATAGCCAGAGAGGGAACACAAGCAAGGGGAGTGAGAGAGGGAGAAGCAGGCTTCCTGCCGAGCAGGGAGCCCAATGTGGGACTCGATCCTAGGTCTCCAGGATCATGAACTGAGCTGTAGGCAGTCGCCCAACCAACTGAGTCACCCAGGCGCCCTAAACTCATTCAGGAAACACAACTGACTATATTCATTACTGAATTCTTTCCAGTACTGTATACTCGTTGAAATAGGCTAGAACAACCCCATGCTGAATATTTGATAAAAGAGACACCTATAGCATTATCATAAGGAAAAGAGAGCTGGTATTGGAATCCAGACCTACCTTTACCAGTTCCTAGATATCAAGTTCTGGATAAAATATCTAACTTTTCTCATTCATGGCCTCTGTACAAATGAAGGGTGTAGAAACGAGGCAGAGTATACCAATGTGATTAAGATCTCAGGCTCTGCAATAAGACAGGCCTGCATTCCAATCCACTTCTATTTTGGGGCTTGTTAGTTAAGTACCCTTGGGCAAGTTACTTAAACTTCTTATATCTTAGTTTCCTTATCTGTGAAAAGAGGAATAACACTACCTCACTTCAAGAAGTCGTTGTTACAAAAATTGAATAAAAGGATAACAACAGTGCTTACTTAGTTTAGTATCTGGTTCTAACAATATTCAGTAATTCTAGTTTTAAAAAAGGAATTGTTCAAGAACTTTTGGGAACATGAGGCATAAACCTCTTCATTTTTTACATAGGAAATGGAGACCCAGACATCACTGATCTTGTCCCAGGTCACTGAACCCACATGTTTGTGATGTGTATTCCCAAAGCTTTTACGAGTTCTGTGATGTGGTCAGAGTACTATCTCTTTGTGACCTAATCTCCTATTTACTAAATATATGGACTATTAAACTAGGTGATCAAGTTACTGTCCCTGTAAAAACGCCAGTAATTACACTGCTGTTTGTTGAGGCCCTTCTATGTTCAGGGCATGCTGCCGGATAGTGTGGGTGTTATAATGGGTATATGAGAATCTGTCTCTGGTCTCAAAAGGGTTTAGAGTTGAGCCGGAGAGCCATTTATGAGACATGTAAACTACTGGGATAGCCGCAAGCATTCTAAGAATTGGACAGGGGCCGTGGGTGCGTGTGACAAGGTCCTAGGACAGTGAGCTCCATCTGACCTGGCTGTCAGTGGTGGCTTCACAGAGAAAATGGGACTTTTTTCCTCTGCATTAAGCTTAAACTGGACTGGAATACACAGAGAGGAGAGGGAAGGGCACCATGTTCCTTGCAACAGCCTGTATAAAGAGAGGTAGGAAAGAGCACCATGAAGTGTGGGGCATCCAGCCAAATGTATTCAATCATTTCTTATACTGCCCTCAGTCCTCCCGGTGTGTTCTATTTTTACAAGTGGCAGTGGATGTTCTCACTGTGTGTGTGTGTGTGTGTGTGTGTGTGTGTGTGTGTACACATATGTTCACACATGAGTCTGAACTCATGATTTTAAATACTGGCCAGGAAAGTACTGAGTACTTGTGACTCCCCAAAGTTTAACACCCAGAAAAGCAGAGTCATCTTTGAGCCTGCTTTTGACTCTCACTCCAATCTATCAGCTCATTCTGGCTCTTCTATCTCCAGCATTTCTTTTAGATTCCTCTCCCTTCTCTTTCTTTCCACAGCTAGTCACCCATCCCAATATCAGCCTTCGTTACCCACTGTTGTACCTATGCTACAGGTGCCCCGACTGCTGTCCCCTGAGATGCATTCCCCACAACGCAATTTTCTAGCAATGCAAATCTTATTATGGAAGCCCCTGCTGAAAACCTTTCAGTGACTACCAATTTTACTAAGCATATAATCCAAATTGTTTGTACAGCCTTCAAGGCTCTGCAGGATATGGCTTCCTTATCCTTCAGACTTCACATCACCATCACGTTACCCATCCCCTCCTTCACTTGCTGTTCTTTGAACCAGCAAAGGTGCCTCCCAACTCAAGGTTCCTGTGCTCGCTCTGCCCTCTGCTTGAAACATTACTCCCCCACTTTGTGCAACATGCTTACCTTTCAAACTTCAGCTTAAAAGTGAAGAGGCTTTCTTTGATCTGTATAAATAAATTCCCTCTGCTATTCTCTCAGATTGCACCTTATGAATTTTCCTTTTTAGCACTTATCAATTTCTTTAGAATTGGTGATACTTAGTGAAAATTTTTCATTGCTTAACTTTTTAAACATTTGTTTTCCCTACCAGAACATAACCTCTATGATCAGGCCTGGTCTGTCTTGTTCATTTTTCAGTCTCCAGAATCTAGTGCTGAAAATTTCAGATATTAGTGAATTTATTTATAAAAGGAAATAAATGGAAGGCCATTATAGCAAATAGGTCTCATTAGGAGGCAGCTGCCTTAGTGATAGCATTCACCCTCGAGTCTGTAAATAGGAGACTATAGGTGTTTACAAAGCAGTTGCTGAATTTGAGAGGGCGTAATTCTAAAACAAATATTTCATTATTGTAAGAGAATGACTGTTACCTCTTATGAGTAGGAGACTCAGCTGCTTAGAGAGGCTGATGGAAAACTGGTCACCAACCCCTAAGCTCACTGGCTTTACATCTGGAAAGAATCAAATGTCTGTCTTCAAAAACTAACGAATTACTACATGGTAAGGGAACTGCTCCATATATTGAAGGACAAATGCTATATTCTGTCTAGGAATTACTATCCTCTTGTCGAGTTGCCCTCTCTGGGAACAGAAGAAAAGGGCTCTTGCCTGGCTACTTTACATCACTTACCACTTACCTGGCCAACTGATGATTACAGGCATCCCCTTGATTTCAGCTTCCCTTATTTCTCTTCCAGCTTTCCTCTCATAATCAAAGGCCATTAAATACTTGCCCAGAAGTTTTACAATCTCACCCAAGGCTCTTGCCCAAGGTCAGTGAACCAGTGTGTCTGTAATATATATTCCCAAGGCTTTTATTAGTGCTGCGATCTGGACAAAATACTATATCCTTGTGACCTAATCAATCAAGTTCAGTAACAGTGACAACAGGATACAAGATTTCATTTACTTAAGGATTTCTTCAAATGTGCCTGGCATTATGCTAAACCTTTTAGAGGCATCATCTCTTCTAATCCTGCCTCCATGGATTTAGTAATTCTAGTAATTATAATCTCCTTTCCACAGAGGAGGAAACTGAGGCCTAGTGAAGCTAAGAAATTAGCACAAGTACACACTATTGTAAAGGAACCTGGGTTTCAAACTCAACTTTGAACCTTAAGTGCCAAAGCAGTATCAATATGGATCAGCTAATAAGGCAAATCAAAATCAAGCAGATTTTTTTAACATCAAACGATGTATATATACTTAGTTAAGCTTTTAAATAGTTTATACAGGAATAATCTGACATGTCCTTTTCTTAAAGGGTTGCATATAAGCATGTATCTGGTTATCAACAGTTCGAGTATATTAGGTTCCATTTCTGCTCTATATAACTCATTTTGCTTTTCTGACCTGTCAGCTCTATTTTCGTGTTTTCTTATTTTATTTAATTGGTAGCTTTTCCCTTCTTACAACAGCCATGCTTCTCTATAACCTTGGTGGGTCAGTGCAACCTCTAATTACCTCAGTCTCCTCCTCTGCAAGAAAAGCTGTCAAAATATAGGAACTCTTGAATGTCTTGCATCATCTCACACACACAAAGGGATGAAGAGGGATATAATTCTCCCGAAAAAGCAGAACTGGCAACAGCTGGCACAACTTCTAAAGACCCTCATCTGACTTGGTCTTGAAAGTCAGCCTGAAAATCAGAATCACGCCACCTATACCAGGACTATCTAACTAGCTACACTTCATGACATTATACCTATGGCTTTCAGCAAAGATGTGATCCCTTACCCTTAATATTTTTAAGTAAGACCAACAAAGTATCCTTTGTACCTTAGGATAACTGGGTATTAGTTACCCAAACCTCATGATTACTGAACATGTTTCCAGTCTTTACAATAGACTAGTTATAAAAGGTGATTGGATACAACAGCAAAAATCTGGAGATTTGTTTTGTATTGTTACTAACAACAGGCAAATTAGAAGAGTTAACACGTCTCCCCCCACCCAGTTACCCAACATTCAAAGCTACAACTGGAGCCACATTGTAATTTTAGACCCCAAAGCAGTGTGACGATTTGATGCATAATTTTCAACACATGGTTTATAAATCCATTCTTCCTGTGCTTCATTTAAAATACTGGAAACTATAAAAAGATCTGCGTGTCACTCCCCTGCCAGAAAAAAAAAAAAAAGCCTGACAAACACGGGGAAAAAAAAGCCAGAGCAACTGGAAGCTCAGTTTTGAGGAAACACATGGGATTGAAGCATCCGCCGCAACTCTGTAACCAACTGTCACATGTGACTCCCCCCTCCCCCCCAACCCGCCCCGCGCGCAATCCTGGATGTCACCAGGCTGGGGCGAGGAGGCCGTGCTCGCTGGCAAGTGTGCGGCGGCGGGGTCCCTGTGGGCCGCGGGAGCTGACGCCGCTCCCGGCGCGGGGAGGGTCTTCCTGGAAGCCGAGGGCTCCGCTGACCGCGCCGCAGCCGGTCGGGGCCGGGCCGCGCCGCCCAGGCCGGCACGTAGCGCCCAGCGTGACTCAGCGCTGACTCACTGCGCTCGCTGCCAGTGGATTTCCCCGTCAGCGGCTCCCGCTCGCCTGTCCTCGCCGCCGCCTGCTCCGCGAGCCTTTCCTGCAAGCCAGACCAGTCTTGGCACTTTTCAGCAGAGCGGGGCGCGACTCTACAGCCTTTGAATCCCGACCACAGCAGGGAAGTGACCAGCTTTGTTTTCTTTGACTTTAAGAGCTTTAATGGCCCACTAATCAAATTCTTTCATCAAAGGCCTGTTGGAACAAATCCCTAACATCGTCCTTCCACAGTGACTTAAAGATGACCTCAGCTCAGCGTTTGCTCCCATTGTCCAAGGCCTGCATCTAATTTTTATCCCACATTTTCTTAGGTTATCTTTTCAATATGTTTGGTAACTAGTCTTGGCACAAACCCACAAGGGCAGTGACGCAAATCAGGTTGGAACTTGGCATGATGCGTGGGCTTGAGTGACTTACTGTAAAAACCAGGGAACGCTTCGTAAGGACGTTATTAGCAGCCATCTCCGATGCTGATTAGATGCCGTGCTCAGTTTCAGTCTGTCACTACCTTCTCTGAAAGGTCCCAGTCAAAAAGTCAAACTTAATTTCTTCCTATCCAGGATTCCACACGGAGAGCAATAACAGTACAGTGTAATTTCTCCAACTGCAGCCCTTGGACCATGGCATGGAAAGTGGCCACAGTGTAATTTTTTTTTGAAAGATTTTTATTTATTTATGAGAAAGAGAGAGAGCAAGTGCACGCACAAGTGGGGTAGTGGCAGGCAGAGGGAGAAGCAGTGAGCAAGGAGCCTGATGTGGGACTCGATTCCAGGACCCTGGAATCATGACCTGAGCCAAAGGCAGACACTTAACCAACTGAGCCACCCAGGTGTCCCTGGAAATCCATCTTAATGAGCAGCTCAACAGAGATGCCTATGTCTGCTCAAGTTCAAAACTACTAGCCAGAGGATGAAGGTGTGAAATATTAACCTGTGAAGATGCTAGGAAACATTCTCACAATGGAGAACACTTGGTTCTAAAATTGATTTTGAAGTTCTGATACTAGGCAACCTGATTTCTAAAACTGGTTTTAGACACAATTATGCTTAACTATACATTAATATAGACACACTTTTTTTAAATTAGACATTCAGCTATAAAATGAAAGGTAGTATCTATAAATTTTTATTTCAGACCTATCATTTCCTAAACCTGAATGCTTCAGAATTAGCTACAGAGCCTTTTAACACTAATTCCTGGGCCACCACTCAAGCCTAATGAAACATCATCTCTGAAGATGAAATCTAAGAACACACAATTTGAAAAGCTCTGAAAGTTAAGTCTCTGGACCTTTGCAATGACCACTCTTCCTAAGTACAAGAGAAACTTCATTAACTTCAAGATAATTGGCTTGTATTGTTCTATTACAGTGCCCACTCGTCTCTGCGCAGTTTCCTTTTGAAATCACAACTGGAAAAATAAAATGAAAAGTGACACATAAGATACCAACTTAGTATTATATTGATAAATATCTTTTAAAAAGCAAATCTGCAATCTTTGTACTCTAAATCTTATGTTGGCAGTGGTGGGGGGTGCTATTGGGAGATTAGAAAATAATCTAGGAATCTATTTTGAAAATTTCCCTACTCTTCTTCCTTGGGATATTTTATTTGTTTACTCATTTTCTTTTCTTCTCACTGGGTAAGTTTCCCCCACTTTACCCCATTGTAGCAAAAAGCCTGGATCTGACACATATCTGACAAGAAAACCTCTCCTTGCTGACTCTTTGCCAAATGTGGTCTTTGAACCAAGAGCATGGGCATCACCTGGAAACTTGTAAGAAATACAGACTCTCAGGCTCGAGATCAGTACTACCATATCAGAATCAACAATTTAGCAAGATCTCCAGGTGAGGGATGCCTGGGTAGCTCAGTTGTTAAGCATCTGCCTTCAGCTCAGGTAGGTCATGATCCCAAGATCTAGGATCAAGCACCTGTTGGGCTCCTTGCTCCCTGCTTGGCGGGAAGCCTGCTTCCCCCTCTCTTACTCCCCCCTGCTGTGTTCCCTCTCTAGTTGTATTTCTCTCTGTCAAATAAATAAATAAAAATTAAAAAAAAAAGATCTCCAGGTGATCTGTGTGTATAATAAAATACTGGAAGTACTGGTTTGTAGTAATGTTAACAATCTGAGGCTGATGGAATAAAAGAAGAGGAAACAGGAAGTGGGAGTGAATTAGTTTCCTGCGGCTGCCATAGCAGAGTGCCACAAACTGAGTGACTTAAAGCAATAGAAATGTATTCGTCCACAATTCACAAGCTAGTAGTCCAAAATCAAGGTATCAGCATGGACTTGTACCATCAATGGTACTGGATAAGACAAAATTCTGCCACGAAATTAGTTTGACCATAAAAGTAAGCCCTAAAATAAGGTAAAAAATTAAAAAAGAAAAAAGAACTATAGCTAAAATTATAACCACACTGAGAAGCAAACTGATAATATCTTAGAATCAGGGCAAGAAAATGAAGGGAATCCTTGTAACATCAGGTAAAGATATGAATAGGACATGAGAAGCAGCTTCAAGGTGGTAATGCCCTTAAAAGCTCCCGACTGTGTTAGGCATGTTTCTGTTGGCCCAACATCGGTTCTCCCTCTTTCCTCTAATTAAGAAAACTCTCATCATCCTCACTAATATTTCAGTGCAGAACATCCACCCATTTCCCTTCCCCCTCCTCCCAAGGGTGAAACACATGACTCTTTAATTTCTGTCCTGCACATCTCAATCTGGGTGAGTCCCAAAAACGCATAGAGTGGCTGAAGCAGTCATTTCAGTCGTTATGCTGGAAGACACTACCCAGATGTGTCAGTCTGCCCACTGAGAATACCACAGTAACCCCAGCTGTTGTCCTCCCCAAGTCTCACTTGTTTAACTTCTTTTGTTCTAAGAGCTACCCAACGTCTTTCCAATGTTTTTCATTTGTTTTAAAGTCTAACATTTTTTTTTTATTGTTACTAAAATTTTTTTTCCAGTGTTTCAAGATTCATTCCCCATTCCCCACACCCAGTGCTCCACGCTTTAGGTGTCCCCAGTACATTTTTAATGTTTATTTTTAACTTACTATTTTAGACTATTTCTTATTATTTTATTATAATTTATTGTTAATTATTTTAGTGGGGCCAAGAGTTTGCCCCGGTTGGTTTCTATTGCTTACATCAAAGGAGCATAACTGTTAATGAAATTATTGATGGGGAGAACACATACTGCCCACAGCCACCCCCACTAAAACAACCTGACTGTAGTCTGCATCCATGACAAATAGGACTCTTGAAATATAACAAAGGCATTTTTCAGTTTGTTTTTTCTATTGATTTTACCAGCTATCATATTGCTCTGTATTTCAAGCTGAGTCATTCCTCCCCTCCGAACCACCCAAATCGCCAGGGCGTGCAAGAGAGAATCACTCCTGTTATGCTACTTATGGACACCAGTAATCTTCTTCATGTTGCCTCCAATTCCTCATTGTGGTTCTCATAATATTTGCAATATTAAGGAGATTAATAGGCAAAAAGAGAGTCCCTATGATGTCAGACTAAATGTGATCTTTTCTTTTAAAGCAAAGATTAGTCTAAAGCCTTCATCCGGGCCAACACTAAAATGTGTGTCTTTTGAAATCTACCGATAAAATTTAAAGTGATCAGGGTATATCAGCTTCTCAAAATTCATACTTATTCTCCTAATCTCACTTCACATTTATTTCCTTAATTGCATGGTGGATATGGTTTCATTTGGCTAGAGTAGGGAGCATATAAAGAGGAGCAAACCCAAAAGAGTGGCTGTTTTGAAATTATAGTGAATCATGAATGTCATAGTGAGGACTTTGTACTTACATACATTCATTTTTTTAAAGATTTACTTATTTGGGAAAGAGAGAGAGAGAGAGAGAGCAGGCCCACCCAAGCAGACTCCTGACTGGGTGTGGAGTCAGAAGGGGAGCTCTACTACATGACCATGAGATCATGACCTGAACCTAAATCAAGAGTCAAACGCTTAACCAAATGACACACCCAGGCACATCTTAAATGTAATTCTTTAATTCTTTTTTAAAAGATTTATGTATTTGTGAGAGAGAGAAAGAGCTTGCCCACATAAGCAGGGGGAAGGGTTGCAGGATGGCACAGAGGGAGAGGCAGATAAAGTCTTAAGCAGACTCCATGCCGAGAGGGAGCCTTACTGGGGACTCAGACTCAAGACCCTGAGATAAGAACCTGAGCCAAAACCAAGAGTCTGACACTCGACCAACTGCACGACCCAGGTGCCCCTCTTTAATGTTTCTGATCAAGATAAACAAGTGACATTTATCAACTGCACATTATATGCCTGGAACTATATTATCCATTGATAGGTAAAGAATTAGCCCTCTGAAATCTACCTAAGACTTTAAGTAAAATATTTAAGTCTCAGGAGATTTTTTTTTAATAGGCAAAGGATTTTTTTTAAGATTTTATTTATTTTTTTGACAGGGAGAGAGACACAGCAGTAGAGGGAACACAAGCAGGGGGAGTGGGAGAGGTTGAGAAGCAGGCTTCCCATAGAGTAGGGCTCAATCCCAGCACCCTGGGACCATGACCTGAGCTGAAGACAGACGCTCAACTGAGCCACCAAGGTGCCCCAAATATTTTTTTAAATCAGTGACAGATGGGGCGCGTGGGTGGCTCAGCTGGTTAAGCGACTGCCTTCGGCTCAGGTCATGATTCCGGAGACCGGGGATTGAGCCCCACATCAGGCTCCCTGCTCGGCGGGAAGCCTGCTTCTCCCTCTCTCACTCCTCCTGCTTGTGTTCCCTCTCCGGCTGTGTTTCTCTCTATCAAATAAATAAAATCTTAAAAAAAAAAAAAAAATCAGTGACAGACAATATGAATATCTACTTTGTTAAAAGAGGATATATGCTCCCTGCCATTCTCCTCACTTTCTTTCTCCTTGGTATCTGTTAAACTCCGTCATCTGAATGGTTTCCTTTTGAACCTTACTGGGGTTGATAAGATTCATATATATCTCAGCTGTTCTGGGGTTGTCTAAAGGTTTAATGCTGAAAAAAAAAAACCAAACCAAACACTAGTATTACTAAGAATACATGAATATTCTTCATGGAAGAGAATGTAGTATAGTTATAATTACCTGTCCTTTTCTATACTCATTGTTTTTCATAAAGTTTTTAATTTTCTCTTTTGTTTTCATTATCTCCCATAATTTCTTCCAAAATTTTCAAAACATACTCCCCCTGGTCAATGCAGACTTCTTTTTCTAGGACATCTCCAGTCCTTGCTACCCCTCCAGCCTCTGAACTGACCGTACTCCAGGCCTGTGGTACAGCTACCACCAAGACAGCTAGCATTGCAATACTAGGTGAGAGCCTCTTCTAAATCTCTTTTTCCTACCATACTCCCTCAAGCTCCAGCATCTTTTAAAGAAAGAGTACCTGGGAAATAAATGCACTAATTCTTACATTCCTGGAAATGTTTTTATTCTGCTTTTACATTTAACTGATATTTAAGCTGGGTATAGAATTCTTGGTTGAAAATCACTTTCTTTTGAAAGGTATTCCTCCATTGTCTTCTGCCAGTATTGAAGATGAAAAATCAGAGAAAAGCCTGAATCTCAATCCTTTATTTCCTTTTCACTTATAATGAATTTCTTCTATTCTAAGCTCTCTATACTTTGACAGTGTTGTTTCTAGATGTAGGCACTTTTTTTTTTTTATTTACTTATCACTTAACAGAAGCTTTCCATCTGAGAACTCAAGGCTTCCTTAAGTTTTCTAAATATTTCCTTTCTCCATTTTCTCTGACTTCTCCTAGAAGTGCTAGTAATTAGATCTTGGATATATAAGACAACTATTTTTCTCATAGCTCTTCTACCTTGTTTTCTTGATACTTTGCACTATGTTTTGAACAATTTCATTATCTCCTTATCCTTCAATTTACAGTTTCATATTGGGAAGTATGTATTTAGTTTCCCAGGATTCTTATTTAGTGTCTGATTCTTCTTTTATTATAATTAATCTTATCTGCTTGAATTTCTCCAATATACTTATCAGGACTTGTTTGTTTAAGAATTCTTTGTTCCCTAAATTATTTGTATTTCCTTATGTTATGTTTATATGTATTTCCTCATGCATTTTAAATATCCACATTATGTTTTTATATTTAGAAAGAGGCATCAGAAGGGCATCAGTTTAAAATATGTAAGGTTCTAGGTCCTTAAATTCCAGAACAATTTTATTTTAGGGCATCAGCTATGTGCTATCAAGCTGCCAAGTTTCCCCTAGGCAGTGTTTTCAGTACGTCTAGATGAACAGCCTGTGTTTTCGTTTTGGACTGGGGCAAAGCCTAATTATCAGATGTTCTGAACTAGGGGGCAAAAAGGAGGGAAAGGGGGAACATGGTCCACTGTGGCTCGGTATTCTCTGGAGGAACTTCAATTTACTTGGATGTCTTAGTTCCACTTCTCATGTTACCCTTTCTTAATTTCTGTTTTTTTGAGGTCAGATGTTACCTAGGTACTGCAATTAGGCAGCTTTCTGCATTTCCCTAGGAAGCTGTCAACAAGTACAGATCCCTGGGGTGCCTGGGTGGCTCAGTCAGGTAAGCAGCAGCCTTCAGGGTCAGGTCATGATCCCAGACTCCTGGGATCGAGTCGGGCTCCCTGCTCAGCAGGGAATCTGCTTCTCCCTCTGACCCATACTGTGCTTTGCTCTCTCTAGTAAATAAATAAAATCCTTAAAAAAAAATTATTAAAAAAAAAAGTACAGATCCCTGGATTCTACCTAGGGATCATGATTTAGCAACTCTAGGAAAGCCTAGATATCTATATTTCTTTTTCTAATACCTTCCCCAGCTATGTACAGAACCAGAATGGAGCACCACCAAGTAACCAGGACTTGGGGAAGAGGTAACTTTACAAGACAAAGCAGAGGTAGGAGCCTCATAACCTACCAAATGCCTGGGTATGGAAAGCTGGAAGAGTATGGAATCAAAAACAACTACCAGTTTTCAATGGAGTGACTCCAAAAATGATGAGATTAGCATAAGAAGGGAAGTGATAAGGAGTACTTCCTTCTTGATTTCTTTCAGATATTGTACTAAATGCCACCTCCATGAATATTAGCAAAGAGCTCCTTATATAGAAAAATCACTAATAAGGATGTTAAATTACAATAAAATAATGAATAAATAGATGTGTAAATATATTCTCAGGCTGGAGAACTACTACTTATATGCACAAGCTAAACAATCTATCCACTTCTGACCATTTATGAAGGTATTAAAAAATCTGCACAGAGCATTCAAAAACTGAATGTGAGTTATCTACTAGTAGTGAATTCCTGGTTTTCTTTCAATCAACTGTCTTAATTTCTCAAATGTAAAAGAACAAAATTCAAATATACAATGCCTCTTATACTTAATATATCTGAACATAAAAATACAAAAAAATTCACAATATCTACAGCTCTTCATTGGGCTTATATTCTTCTAAAATACTGCTGTTCATACAGTTCAATTTCTATTAATAGTACAGCATGATGACTCATTTTATACATTTAGAGTCTAATGGGGATTTTTAGATCTGCAATACCTGTGATGACCAACAGCTCCTTCACATTAAAATATCTATTTTGGGGCACCTGGGTGGCTCAGTGGGTTAAAGCCTCTGCCTTCGGCTCAGGTCATGATCTCAGGGTCCTGGGATTGAGGCCCGCATCGGGCTCTCTGCTCAGCAAGGAGCCTGCTTCCTCCTCTCTGCCTGCCTCTCTGCCTACTTGTGATCTCTCTCTCTCTGTCAAATAAATAAATAAAATCTTAAAAAAAAAAAAAAAAGAATCCTCTTTTTAAAAATACCTATTTTGGGGGAAAATAGTTCTATGAAAATAATGATTTTTTTTTAAATTAAGGTATAATTTATATGCAGTAATTTTTAGTCTTTTCAATGCAAAATTCTGTAAATTTTTACATATAGTCATATGATCACAATCAAATAAAAGTAACTTCACAACTTCTCAAATTCCCCTCATACTCATTTGAAGTCAGATCCTAATCTCCCCCCACCAACCTCTGGCAATGACTGATCTCTTTTCTATTTTTCCCTTCTCCACATTGCCATATAAATGTTATCACGAAGTATATTAAATAGTACTGAAATTTGGCTGCTTTCATTTGGCATAATGCATTTAAGATTCATCCATTTTCTTGCATGTACCATGAGTCTGTTCCTT
This sequence comes from Spilogale gracilis, assembly GCA_004023965.1. Classification (NCBI taxonomy): domain Eukaryota; kingdom Metazoa; phylum Chordata; class Mammalia; order Carnivora; family Mephitidae; genus Spilogale; species Spilogale gracilis. The sequence continues at coordinate 6,716 of PITA01004105.1, read as the reverse complement.
TTCATTGCTCATAATGTTCTATTGTATGAATGCACCACAATTAATTTATCCAAATACTGATATTTAATCACTTACCAATAACTTTATTTGGTTGAAGAAGATGGTTTCGTTGTTATTAAATCATGCTATTTATCACAAAAAGGGAAAAGTTAGGTAAGTTCCCCTTTGCCTTGAATTCTTTAGTATTTGACTATATATTAAGTATAGTTGTTTCAACAACTATATTTTTTCTATAACTGAAAAAAGTAGATATCTATTCTATCTTTAATTGTGGGTATACATTTGAAGCAGGTGTTGTGATTTGAAGGGTGTTCTTTACCTAGAAGAGGAATAACAACATATACTATTATTATTGCTGATAATACCAGATAATGTTTTGCTTAAACTTCTGAAGGCAAATGCTATATGAAGGCCTTAATCAACTCAGATCTCTGAAATGGCTCACTTCCCACTGTAACCCTGTTAATCTTTTATCCCATGGAGGCAACAGGTGGGTTAGCAAACAGCTAATAGGAGGACAACTGTTGTCCTTCAGGATCAGTGCCAATGGAAAAAAGTGACCTAAAATACAGATCTCAGGTCTGACATGATGAAAATCTAATGCCACAGCTATTTTCTCTCACAACTGTCATTCATCATGTTGTTTTTTCATGTTTCTTAATTGAAATACAATTGACATACACCATTAATTTCAGAGGTATGGCATAATGATTCAGTATTTGTATATATTGTAAAAAGATCACTGCAATAAGTCTAGTTACCATGTGTCACTGTAGTTACATGTTTTTTTTTCTTATGAGAACTTTCTAGATCTATTCAGCAACTCTCAAGTATGCAATACATTATTGACTATAGTCACAATTCTGTACATTATATCCCCACAACTTATTAACTGGAAGTTGGTACCTCATGACCCCCTTACTCATTTTGCTCATACTCTTCCCAATCTGTTCTCTGTATCTAAGAAGTTTGTTTTGATTTTTTGCTTTTTATGTTCCACATATAAGTGAAATTATATGGTACTGGTCTTTCTCTGATTTATTTCACTTGGCATGATACACACAAGGTCCATTCCTGTTGTCACAAACAGCAAAATTACATTCCTTTTTTATGACTGGGTAGTATTCCACTATATATATATATATATGTATACCACATCCTCTTTATCCATTCATCGACTGACCAACACTTGGGTTGTTTCTATGTCTTGGCTACTGCAAATAATGCTACAATGAACATAGGGGTGCATATATTTTACTGGTGTTTGTTTTCTTTGGGTCAATACCCAGAAGTGGAATTACTTGATCATATGGTCGTTCTATTTTTAGTATTTCAAGGAAGCTCCATATTGTATTCCATACTGATTGCAACAGTTTACATTCCCATCAAGAGTGCACAAGGGTTCCCTTTTCTCTACATCCTTGCCAACACTTGTTATTTCTTGTTTTCTCAATAATAGCTGTTCTGACAGGTGTAATATGTAACTCATTATGGTTCTGATTTGCATTTCTCTGATGATGAGTGATGTTGAGCATCTTTTCATATGCTTGTCAGCCATCTGTATGTCTTCTTTGGAAAAAAAGTCTACTCAGATCCTCTACCCATTTTTTTTTAAAGATTGTATTTATTTATTTGGCACAGAGAGAGATCTCAAGTAGGCAGAGAGGCAAACAGAGAGAAGAGGAAGCAGGCTCCCCACTGAGCAGAGAGCCCAATGCAGGCCTCGATCCCAGGACCCTGAGATCATGACTTGAGCCGAAGGCAGAGGCTTTAACCCACTGAGCCACCCAGGTGCCCCCCTCTACCCATTTTTTAATCAGCCTGTTTGTTTTTGGTAGTATTAACCCTGTATTGGATATATAATTTGCAAATATCATCTCTCACTTAGTAGGTAGCCTTTTCATTTTGCTGATAGTCCCCTAGCTGTGCACAAGCTTTTTAGTTTGATATAGTACCAATTTGTTTATTTTTGCTTTTGTTTCTTTTGGAGTCAGGTCCCAAAAATCATCACCAAGACCAATGTCAAGGAGCTTATTACCCCCTATGTTTCTTCTAGTTCTCTCATGGTTTCAGGTCTCACATTTAAGTTTTTGATCTATTTTGAGTTACTTTTTATGTATGGTGTAAGTTAGTGATCCAGTTTTCTTCTTTTGCATGTGGCTGCCCAGTTTTCCCAACACCATTTACTGAAGAAAGTGTCCTTTCCCATGGAACATTCTTGCCTCCTTTGTTATAAATTAATTGACCACATTTGCATAGATTTATTACTGGGGCTATTTATTCTCGTCCATTGATAAATGTGTCTGTTTTTATGCCAATGCCATGCTGTTTCAATTACGACAGCTTTATAACATAATTTGAAATCAGAGTCCATGATCTCTCTTTGTTATTTTTGTCAAGATTGCATTGGCTATTTGCAATCATTTGTATTTCCATACAAATTTTAGAATTTAGTATTTTTTGTTCTAGTTCTGTGAAAAAATGTTGTTGGGATTTTGTTTAAACTGCACTGTTAAACTTTGAGTAATATGGACATTTTAATAATATTAATTCTTCTAATCCATGAGCATGGAGTATATAACATTTATTTCTATTTTCTAATTTCTTTCATCAATCTCTTAGTATTCAGTGTATAGGTCTTTCACTTCCTTGATTAAATTTATTCCTAGGTATTTTATTCTTTCTTAATGCAATTATAAATGGGATTACTTTCTGTTTCTCTTTTTTTTTAATTTCTTTTATTTAAATTCAATTAACATGAATTATTAGTTTCAGAGGAAGAAGTCAGTGATTCATCTGTCTTATATAATACCCACTGCTCATTACATCCTGTGCCCTTCTTAATGCACATCACCCAGTTACCCCATCCCCCACCCTTCTCCCCTCCAGCAGTTTCCTGTGCGTAGGAGTTTCATATGGGGGATGCCTCGGTGGTTCAGTTGGTTAAGCATCTGCCTTCAGCTCAGGCCATGATCCCAGGGTCCTGGATCAAGACCAGCATCTGGCTCCCTGCTCAGTGGGGAGCCTGCTTCTCCCTCTGTCTGCCACTCTTCCTGCTTGTACACTGTCTCTGACAAATAAATAAAATCTTAAAAAAAAAAAAAGTTTCTTATGGTTTGTCTCCCTCTCTGATTTCGTTTTATATTTTACTCTCTTCCCCTATGATCCTGTTTTGTTTCTTAAATTCCACTTATCAGCAAGACTTCAATTTATCTGACTGTTAGTATATAAAAATGCAACAGGTTTTGTATATTGATTTGTACCTTGAACTTTACTGAACTGATTTACTAATTTTAAGTAGAGTTTTGGTGAATTCTGTTAAGTTTTCAATACATAAAATCGTGTTGTTCATGAATAGTGACTGTTTTACTTTTTCCTTTCCAATTTGGATGTCTTTCCTTTCTTTTCCTGCTTAACTGCTCTGGTTAGGACTTCCAGTACTATGCTGAATAAAAGTGGTAGAAGTACACATCCTTGTCTTATTCCTGATCTTAAAAGAAAAGCTTTTAGGGGCACCTTGGTGGCTCAGTCATGTAAGCTTCTGACTCACTGATGTTGACTCAGATCATGATCTTGGGGTCCTGGGACCGAGGCCCACATTGGGCTCCACAGTAAGCACGGAGTCTGCCTGCCCTTCTCCCTCCCCCCAACTTATGCTATCTCTGTCTAAAATAAATAAATAAAATCTTAGAAAGGAAGAAAGGAAGGGAGGGAGGGAGGAAGGGAGGAAGGAAAAAGAAAAACGAAAGACGGATAGACATTTAGCTTTCCACTGTTGAGCATAGTGTTAGCTGTGGTGTGCTCATATATGGCCTTTACTGTGCTTGGGTATGTTCCATCTGTACACACTTTGTGAACAGTTTTCTCTTTTAAAATCTAAAAGTATGTTGAATTTTGTCGACTACTTTTTCTGCATCTCTTGAGATCATTTTTATTCCTTCGCATTTTTAATGTGGTGTATCACAGTTACTGATCTGCAGATTGTAAACAATCCTCGCATCCCTGACATAAATCACACTTGACCATGGTGAATGATGCTTTTAATGTATTGTGGGATTCAGTTTGCTTGTATTTTCTTGAGGATTTTTTCATCTGTATTCATCAGGAATGCTGGTCTGTAGTTTTCTTTTTTTGTAGTGTCTTTGACCAGTTTGGGTGTGAGGGTACTGCTGGCCTCGTAAAATGAGTTCAGAAGTGTTCCTTCCTCTTCGCGGTTTTGGAAGAGTTTGAGAAGAATTGGTATTAAGATCTTCGAATGTTTGGTGAAATTCATGAGTGAAGCTCTCTCCTCCTGGACTTCTGTTTGTGAAGATGTTTTTGATTACTGATTCAATCTTGTGGCTGTTTTGTAATTCTTTGTTCCTTTCTTCGCTTGTGCCTTGATGACTTTATGTTCTGCTCAGATTCTTTTCTTATCTTTTATGTGTCTACTATAGGTTTTCTCTTTGTGGCACCATTAGGCTTACATATAATGACTTATTTGTATAACCATCTATTTTAAGATGATAGCAAGTTAAGCCTGAACACATTTTAAGAACTCTGCATTTTTACTGCCCCTGCCCCCAATTTTATGTGTTTGATGTCACATTTACTTTTTATTTTGTATATCCCTTATCTAGTTATTATATAGTTTTATTATAATTATATTTATAATTATATTTATAATTATATTTTTTATAATTATATTTTATGTTATATTTATATTATATTATTTTGTATTATATTCTTATATTATAGTTATTGTTATATTTTTACTATTTTCTTTTAACCTTCAACTAGCTTTATAAATGATAAATCTACTATCTTTTCTATAGACTTACGTCTATCAGTGAGATATTTGCTTTCATATGTCTTCTGTTGCAAATTAGTGCCCTTTTCTTTCAGCTTCAACAATTCCCTTTAACGTTTCTTGTAAAGCTGGTGGTGAACTCCTTTAGCTTTTGCTTGTCTGGGAAACTCTCTATCTCTCCTTCAGTTCTGAATGATAACCTTGCTGGGTAAAGTATTCTTGGTTGGAATTTTTTCCTTTCAGCACCTGAAAATATCATGTCATTTCCTTGGGCCTTAAAAAGTTTGTGCTGAGGAATGTGCTGACAGCCTTATGGGAACAGAGGAGGTTTCCTTGTATATAACAAGTTGTTTCCCTCTTACTGCTTTTAAATCACTCATCATGTTTTAATTTCATAGTTTTGATTTAATCTTTTCTAAATACAGCGCTAGATAAATACAGAACAAGATAACAAGAGTCCCCAGCACAGAAGCCAGATTGGTATTAACACCATCCCCTTTTACTACCTCCCCAGCCCTTTCAGTTTTCTTTTTTTGGGATGATGGCATCCCTAGGACACTACTTTATGTTCATGAAGGCCAGCGCTTCTGCACTAGCTTATAAGCTTAACAGAAATCACAGAGTTTTGATTTCATGGTGACTTCTTAACCTTTCTTATCATGCTAACCAGGGTGCTTTTACCAGACATTTTTTGAGTTATAACACATAGTGGAGCTGGGTCTAAAGAAAAACATCAGATTTTTCAATGGTATGCCCTAAGATTTCAACCCTTCTCTATGATTTTTAATTCAAAAAACTATCTTCAGCCACAGGTTACATTCTTTTTCTTATGAAGCCACCTTTAAAAAAATAAACCCTAGGGGTGCCTAGGTGGCTGAGTTGGTTGAGTGTCCTACTCCTGGTTTCAGCTCAGTTCACGATCTCAGGGTCAGGGGGTCAAGGCCCCTGTCAGGCTCAGCACGGAGTCTGCTTGATAGTCTCTCCCTCCCCCTCTGTCCCTTCCTCCACTCATGCTCTCTAAAATAAATAAAATCTTTGAAAAACCCTATATTTAATTATACTTTTACATGTAATAAAATGTCCCCATTCTAAGTGTAGTCTTAACAAATGTATATATGTAGTGAGTATTCGAACACCCTCCCCCCAACCAAAGACTATCTAATGCCTTTTTAGTCAGATCTCCCTCTACTCCCAACCTTAGGCAACTAATCTGCTTTCTAGCATGACAGATTAGTTTTACTTTTTCAAGAATATTCTGTAAACAGTATGTATGCCTTCAACTAGCTTTATAAATGATAAATCTACTATCTTTTCTATAGACTTACATCTATCAGTGAGATATTTGCTGTTGCAAATTAGTGCCCTTTTCTTTCAGCTTCGACAATTCCCTTTAACATTTCTTGTAAAGCTGGTGGTGAACTCCTTTAGCTTTTGCTTGTCTGGGAAATTCTCTATCTCTCCTTCAGTTCTTAATGATAACCTTGCTGGGTAAGGTAGAGTATGTATGCTTCTGGGGTCTGGGTTTTTTTACTTAGTATAAACGTTTTGAGATTCATCAATGTTGTTGTATGTATAACTAGTTCTTTCTTTCCCTCTGAGTAATATTCCCATTTTATGAATATAACACCATTTCTTGATCCATTTGTCAGTTGATGGACATTTGGATATATCCATACAGGGGTTATTATAAGTAAAGCTGCCATGGATATTTGTGAGTAAATTTCTGTGCAGTATTAATTTCTCCTAATGCCTGGGTTGTATGATTAAGTATGTGTTTAGCTTTTAAGAAGCTACAAGCTACTTTCCAGAATGGTTGTATCATTTTGAATTCACACTAGTAATACAGCTGACCCTGGAACAATGTGGGTGTTAAAGGCCCCAACAACCCCCAATGCAGTTGAAAATCTAAATATAACTTTTGACCCCC